>JAQFVV010014524.1:0-34109 GCA_028023455.1 Epiperipatus broadwayi
TTTTTCATTGGTTCTTCCTATTATTGAATATGGTTCAATAATTTGGAACCCTAGTTCTTTGCAAGGATGTAACTTGTTGCGGTCTATTTCAAAGAAGTTTTTCAAATATGTTTTTTGGGAGGGTAAAATGATTAATCTTTCATCTTGACGAAAGTATAGGGATTTGAAATATTTTTATAAAATTGTTAATGAACAAGTTATTTTATCAGATATAGTTTCAACTATCTCAATTAGGTCTTTGAGTTATGATACTAGGTCTACTTGTGTATATCAGATTCAAACATGTCGTTCTAATATTCTTAAATTTTTTCCTTTATTTAGGTTACCCTCTTTATATAATCAGATTGGGAGTAACCTTAATCTGTGTGACATTGATTATAAGACATTTTGTAATCTTATTAAACTGAAATGTTATGTTTGATTATGTCTTTTAAATTTTACTTTATTATGTATACATTTATATTTTCATTTTATGCTACATATTTTATTTTCACTTTTATTGTATGTGCAAACTGTAATTGGCTTTATGCTGTTGTTTAGCACTTAAATAAATGAATTGAATTATTATTATTATTATTATTATTATTATTATTATTATTATTATTATTATTATTATTATTATTATTATTATTATTATTATTATTATTATTATTATTATTATTATTATTATTATTATTATTATTATTATTATTATTATTATTATTATTATTATTGTTATTGTTATTGTTGTTGTTGTTGTTGTTGTTGTTGTTGTTGAAGTGTAAATGTTGAAATGCACATAATAAATGGATATTGAATTGAATTGAATTATTATTATTATTATTATCATCATCTTCTTCTTCTTTCAAAAGGACTTTATTGAATATAACAAGAAAAAGGTTACATTTATAAGTATTTTACCACATGCAGATGAATTGAAGTTAGTATAAATAAGTTGAAAATTGTAATGGGGGGGGGGGGGCAACAAAGACAAAGGATATGCATGTGGTTTACAAATTTGAGTTTACATTTTTTTCTTTAAAATATACACATCCAATTAGTTTTGTGCACTTGTAAGGCTCTTAGTTCTGTTTTTTATTAGTCTTTTTTTTTCTCTATAATTTTGAGCACTGTTGTAATATAGACCAAGTGGCTGTGTACATCTTTTGGGATACAATTTTTTTATCCCTTAAGCGGAACTGTTCCATTTTGTTCCAGAATGTGTTTGGATGTCTTCTTGGATTATTGTTGTACATGAAGGAGCATCTTGTACACCATAGTGAAAATAATATAAAAGTACTTGCTCGAATATGTGGGTAGCTACCCTTAACAAATGATTGTGAAAGGCTTTGAATGTCACAAATTTCTTTGTTAGCACAATGATGGTGTGGATGAATGAAAATTATCAAATACAAGGCAGGTAAAAAGAAAATGTTCTTGTGTCTCAGTTTCTCTATGACACAACCAGCATATGTCTTCTGTATTTATGTAATGCCTTCTATATCTACAAAAGTGTAATGTTGGCAATGCTTCAAGATTTAATTTGAGTAGAAAATCATAATATTTGGGTTCTAATGACCAGAATTTAAATTTTCAGGTTAGTTGTCTATTGTTAATGTTTAAAATTGGTCTTTTATCATTTAGGGGAGAGCAAATTATCTGGTATACATCCCAATATTTAAATTTATCTTGAGGTGGTGAAAAAATAATGTTTGGAATGTTAAGAATTAGTGTAAGCAAGGTTTTCCAATATCCATTGGTTGGTGGTGGTTTATCTGTTGGAGTAATCTTGAAGAACACTTTCATGTATGGAAATAAATAAGTACATGCAGAAATGAGATTTAATGTCTTTTGAATGTTAAAAATATGTATTGAATGTAGTCCTAAACCATTTTGTATTAGAGGAGCTTGAATACGTTTTAGTGAAACTGAAACAATCTTTTTTCCCCACAACAACTTTCTACATAATGAGTTTATTTTACTAGTAAAAGATTTAGTAAATAGTATTATTAGAGAATAGTATGTGATTCGAGTCATAATTAATAGATTAAACAAGGATACTTTTGAATACAATGAAAGGTAAGATTTTGAAAGTGAATCAATTATATTTTCTATTTTATTTTTAATTTTGTTTTGTATTTGTCGACGCATTTCTAGATTGTTCAGATAGAAGGGGAATCCCACAAAAGAGCTGGGTTTTCCTTTGAAATGTTGTGTGTGAAATTGTTCTGTATATATTGACCATGAAGAAGATTTATCCATGTTAAACTCCAGCTTGTATTTATTAGTGTATGAATTAAGAATTTTCAATAGAGTTGGGATCTGTTTTTTAGAAGTTAAAAAAATCAAGACATCATCCATGTAGGCAATACAGGAGATGTTTGCTTTTAGACCAGGTATGTATATGCCTGATAATTCTTTTTCTATCATATTCAGTAAGGGATTGATATAGAAAGTAAAGAAAAGAGCACTTAGTGGTGAACCTTGTGGAATTGAACAGTAAGGTACAAAAGAGGGGGAATTCTTACCATTAAGTGTAATATGTATTTCTCGACTTAATAGAAGATTGGTGATTAAATATATTAAGGATCTTGGTATTGTTGTGTCTGCTAATGCTTCAACAGGGAATTCAATTGGGATCATATCAAATGCTGATTTTATATCCAGTTGGATTACAACTGGACTATATTTTTTATTATTTCTGACAGAATCAATAACTGTTTTGAATAGAAAGGCTGCTTGCATTGTAGATGAGCCTTTCTTAGCAAACTGCATTTTAGATAGTATAGGTATAATATAGGGTTCTATTTTGTCTTTAATGAGTGACTCCAGCAGTTTGATACCCAGAGGGCTCATTGATATGGGCCTTAGATTGTTTAGTGTGGTTATTTTTTCATGTGTTTTGATAAATGGTACTAGTAAAATAGGGTATAATCCATGTATATGATGGATCTTTTTTGTTAGAAAGTTTGCTAGATTACACAGATACTGAGCAGTAAATTTTTCTAAATGCTTGAATACAAAGCAAGGTATACCATGCATTCCTGGGTGACTGGAATTTGGGGTTGATGCTAATTTTTGAATAAAGTCTTTGGGAGTAAATACTATATCTTTTTCTGGCTCACTGAGAAAAAATGGTGCAGGGCTGAATTTTTTCTTCTCTTGAAATTTGGATTTGAAATGTGTGTAGAGAGGTAGCAACATGTTATAAACAGAAATTATATCTTCTTGTATTTTAATTGCTGTCGGTATGCGAGTTGACGGCTTTTGTCCCAGTGCCCAGAGAATATAGTGTCTGGACCATGTGTGTGTCTGTGTCAAAAAAAGTTTTCTTTTTTTAATTGCCAGGTATTCTTTAAGTTCTTCAGAGATTGATTGATAAAGTTTCTTCAGGGCAATCACACATGAACAGCCTTGTTTATTTGTAGTACTGTTTGTGATTCTTTTGTGTGTTTCATCTACAAGAGCTAGAAGCCTTGAAGGGGCTGGGGTAGCCCTTGTTATGACATCAATTGTATATAAAATTATGTTAACAAAGGCAATCCATGTTTGCACTGGATCCATTTCAATGTCTTGAAGTTTGAAGATATATATATATATTTCTGAGAATAAATATTCTGGGGTTCGACATGGAAGGAGCACTCTAATTGTGTTACCAATAGATGTTATTGATCTGTATATAAAATCATTCTTTAGTGAATCAATAATTGCAGAATGATCTGATAATGATAAGTTTTTTATTGTTAGGCTGATCATGTGATGTAACACTGGTGAGTAGAAGACCAGGTCAATTAATGATGAAAACCTGCCATTATTAAATGTTACTGAATTCTGTGGGAGATAGCCTTCCCCACTCATGAGTGGTATGGCTAGTAAGTGCAACCATTTTGTGATAAACTCATTGTAGGACATGTTGAAATCACCAAGTAAAATTAATGGATGTGATGAGGATGCTATTTTGGAATTTATAATTTGAATGATTTTATTAATTGCTGTATGATTTGGAGGTAAATAAACAAATTCTACATTCAGTGTAACTGTTTTATCATATAAGGTTATAATTAATATGTGTGTGTCTGTATATATTATTTTGAATGAATAGAAGGGGCAGGTTTTCATTACTACTACTCCTGTTCCTGCTGAGGGTGAAAATGATGCTTGGGAGAATGCTGAGTATCCTTGATTATTAAGATAGTTAGATGGATTAATCTGAGATTTATTATAAATTTTTGTTTCAAGTAGCCCTAGCAAATGAGGTTGTATAATTTCAAGCCATTTTATTAATTGATAGTTTTTTTCTGGTGAGTTTAATCCATGGATATTTAATGATGCTATTTTTATTTTCATTACAGTTTCACTCAATAAAAACAGAACACACCTGATGCAGTAATTAGATTATAATTTTATATAGTTTAGATAATTTGCACAAATTATGACAAAGAATTTTTATGTTTGGAGGTTCTACTTCCTCCCTCCTGTGACAATTTTTGCACATTTGCTTTTTTATTGGTGCTAAAGTCTTCATCTGAAGTGTATTCAAACTTGGTATCCATTGAACTCATATTTGCTTTTCTTATTTTTTTTTGTGATCTAATGTCTGGGGCACATCATCTTTACTGAGATCAATAGGCACTTCTGCATTTTTTCTGCTTCGTTTGCTTCGCGGCCTGCCTGGTTTTTGGTTGGCAGTGTCATTTATTTTCGGGTTTGTAGGTGGCAGGCAAGGCACTAGATAGTCTATAATATCTTGCAAAGTTTTGTTAAGGGGTGTTTTTGATTGTTTGTGATTTTGGCAATCACTTTTTAGTATTTCTTGTTGAGATGGGCTATTTTCCTGTGACACTGGTTTATCCTCGTCATTCCGTGATTGATTTTTGGGTAAAATTGATTCACTTTCATTATTTACTGATTGCTCTCTGGTGATGTTTAGATCATCTGTTACATCGTCATTAATTGGATTATTTTGATAGCAAATTGTAGTTGATTCACTTATTGGTTGAGGAGTGAATTCTGTGTTATTTACTGGTGCATTTCCACATTGATGACTTGAGGTTGCTCTCATATCACAGTGTTTACATTTAAGTTCTGGGCATGCATTTATAATATGCCCTCTTTGTTTGCAGTGAAAACATTGCAGTTTAAGTCCATGAATTATTAAGGGTAGCTGCGCTTCGTGATCGGTTATAAGAGTGGGAATATCATTTGGATTTACGTTTTGATTTAATTTAACTTTAAAATGATAACTTTCCATAGATCGGTATCGGAGTTCCTTTTAAATATATAGGTTGAAAAGCAGCAACAACTCCAAACGGTTGCATTAATTTATCAAGGTCATTTATTGTATAGTTAAAGTACGTATTTTTGATTGTGCCGGTAATAAAATTTTCTCTATATTGATTAATAAGCATATTTCCCTAACGTTTTAATTGTTTTATCGAATTTGTTTTTTTGTTCTTCGCTATAGAATTCAATAGCAAGATAGCAAGGATTTGGATGATCTGCAATGCACAATATAGAATCCCATAAATTTTTTGTGCTTAATTCTTCATATAGCAAATCCTTCGGAAATATATACAGCGAACAATTTATATCTGTAATTGCAAGGATAATAGACCGGTCAGTAAAGAAATGTTTAAACGACATAAACAACTCATGTGGGATGGTCGTATTAAAGTGTTCAGATATTTGTATTAGACTTTCATTAGTCCAGATCTCTTTTTTTATTGTATTAACTGGTAATGGATTAGATTCTGAAATCATATCTAGTTTCATTAGATCATTCATTGTTGAACGACGAAATCTTGAAACCGGACCTTGATTTTTTTCCACGTTCTGAGGAAAATCTCCTTTTTTAGTGGATGCTTTGATTGCATCAGCATAAGAAATGCTTGCTGTATTCAAAGAGATTACCATATTGGAGTAAAAAAAAAATAACCGCTTGCACACAAATTCCTCGTGGGAGGAGTTTTTTTAAGTTTAAAAAACTATATACAGTATACTGAATGTTGGGTTGCTTAGAGTCAATACGATTTATTTTAAATAAAAATTTTTTTAGTTGTATTATTACTAGAAATATATAATGTATTCTACCAATATCTACGATCATCAAACCAGCTGGCACATGCGCACTCTAATTATTATTATTATTATTGTTGAAAATTGTAATTAGGGGGGCAACAAAGACAAAGGATATTATTATTATTATTATTATTATTATTATTATTATTATTATTATTATTGTTACTACTACTACTACTACTACTACTACTACTACTACTACTACTACAACCACCACTACTACCACCACCACTACTACCACCACTACTACTACCACTACTACTACCACCACTACCACCACCACCACTACTACTACTACTACTACTACTACTACTACTACTACTACTACTACTACTACTACTACTACTACTACTACTACTACTACTACTACTACTACTACTACTACTACTACACTTTAAAAGTCCATCTTTCTTCAGTTCTATACTAATTCAGATAAATCGAAAGATAGTTGTTTTTTTTTATTAAGGTTATAAAGATTTACTTATATACTCATTTATACATTTGATATTGGAGAGAAAGGTAGATCAAGACCCATATCAGTTAGTTCAAAGTTAATCTAGGCAGCCTTGCATATTAGGCTACTTCTATTCTATATTGAAGCCTATTCTTGACCAGGTATCTCGAAAAAGTTCTTCAGGTGCTAATAATTTGTCTCTGTCCTTCATCTTGCCTAATATGCCACAGAAAGTTTGGCAGACGTTGTGATCTGTTTGAACAAAAACATGTTTACTTCTGGTGAGCCACAGAGCGAATGTCGCAAAGGTGGCTAACCTGATGACGGAGAAGACTATATTTTGAAAAAGATAAGTGTACTAAAAACATAAATAGTATGGTAACATTGGGTTTTTTTTAAAGAGATAGTAAAATAGGTTTTTTTTTTTTTTCCATCCTGCATATGATAGAAAGATATGAAAGTTTTATTTAAAAAAAAAAAAAAAATTGTTATATTGGTTGTATTTTTAGCAAAAATTGATTATATATATTTATAAATGATCTGTTTTCTTTTTTTTTTCTTAAACATATAGTAATGGATTTGAATTAATGTTTTGTATTGTTTAAATCTTTGAAAGAGAAAAAAAAACACACAAAAAAAAAATCATTGAAACGTTGGGAACAAGAAATTTTAAGTTTCAATATCAATAACGATTTTTTGATTTAATAAAAAATAAATAATAGTTTTTAAAGAAAATGATTGATTTGAAACACTATTTTTAAATTAGCTATTATATAACATCCGATATTTTATTTCATAATGAGTTTTTTTTTTTTTGAGACCAATTCAGTTCTCTGTTATAATTAACTTTAAGATCATTACATGTATGTCAACAGAGTAATTAATTATTAATGTTATATTTAATGGTATGCTATGTATTACAAGTACATCTAAAGGAAGGGAGTTATAGAGTAAATTGCTAGTAAAATTTGTACAAAAAATGTAAAATTTGTTTCCAAGTTTAGCCTTTACTAAGTTGCAGTCTACTGAAACTAACGACTGCAAAAGGAAGGAAGTGTGGAGGTGTTTATTATATCTATAAAGATATTACTTACGGGACAGAGAAAGGTGAATAACTCCGTGTGTGTAAATTTAAAAAATCAGATATATTAATCTTTAACTGAGGTTTAAAGTTTATATCTGTGCTAGAGATAATCTCTAGTTTCGAAAATGATTAGTAATAATCATTAGTGTATTTATCTGAAATGGATGGCGTCAAAGTTGTGAGTGGAGGGAGTTTGACAATGGTAAATGAAAATGTAACAATTTACTCTAGAGTCTAGATAAATACTTTTCATATAATAAAGATATATATGAGAGATAGTGACCTGGGCCAACTGATGAGTGCTGGTTCAGCACGAAATGAATCTTGGGGGGGCATTTGTCTTTTATTATATCTTTATTTATATGAATTTGAAAAGAATGGGGAAGTATGGAGGTGTTTATTATATCTATAAAGATAAAATAAGTGTATTTTATCGTCAATGCCAATAACGCTATTAATAGACGCGACACATGCTTCGCTATCTCCAGAAAATGGACAAGTTGATTAATT
This sequence comes from Epiperipatus broadwayi, assembly GCA_028023455.1. NCBI lineage: Eukaryota > Metazoa > Onychophora > Udeonychophora > Euonychophora > Peripatidae > Epiperipatus > Epiperipatus broadwayi. The sequence goes on from JAQFVV010014524.1 coordinate 8,106, forward strand.
CATATATGCATTTGCATAAATTACCATTTAACAATATCACAACAATGATTTAAAATCTATTTTGACTATGATTATGAGGGATAACACCTCGAAAGTACTTAACCTACATTGATTTATTTTGTTTGCCAGTAACAGCTTTTTCACCCAGCGTTTTAAAGCGCTTGTATATACTATTGAATAATAAAGCAATTTAACAAAATAGTTAAAGAGATATATGAGCAAAACGAATGGAGAAACAGTGATGATATTAAAGATTTATGGGTTTTATATAAAATTGTAGTTAATGAATCACTTTTAACTTCAATAACTGTAGTAATTTGAACATCAATTTCTTCACGATATATTGTTGATATTTATAAAATAGATGAGCACATTCATAGAAAATTTGATTTTGATTAACAATTTTGTATAGACTTTTTAAAAAAAAAATATTGATTTTTTTGAATTGAAGATGTTACCTAATCTGTAAGTAATTGTTTTGTTTGTTAATTTGAATGTGAAAAAAATCTTGAACTTGAGATTAGCCTAAGGAAAAATTATTCTTCTGTTCATAATCAATCAGCATAATTCTATCAAAAAATACAATAATAGAAATACTAAGTATTCGGTCTGATTCTTCTAACATTAAAACTATATTTTGTCAATAAACTGCCATTTTTATGTTATTATGAATCTAAGATATATGTTGTTTTTTTTATAGATTTATATTTTAGGTAAAAATTTACTTGAAATGTAACCAATGATGTTTTGTTTATTATTATTATTAATTGTATTTCAGTCCTCGTAGTTTAATCCACTTTTCTTTTCTTGAAAATCTTAATGTTTGACCTGTGATTCGAAATAACTATTTATACCTAACTTTTGTTTTATATATTGTAAACATGTTTTGATATTACTTATTAAAATTAATAAATAAAAACCGAATGACTTTTTTTATTTTTTTCTAAAGTTGTTTTTACTAAACTAAATCCTATAAATATCTTTAATATGAATAAAATGCTATATCTTATTTCCAGATATATTGACATTTCAATTATTTAAATCTTTTTCAAGATAATATTACATAAATATTTCTAAAAAATAAAAACAAAATATATGAAGTATCCTCAAAAAATATAATACCCATATTGTGTGCAAATGTTTTTTTTTTATAAAATATAATATTCTTAAGTTTTTAAGTGTAGAGAAACCTTTCAAACTTATATCCATTAAACAATTTCAAAATATACTTTTAAAAATATCTGTGCATTTGTTTAGGGATTTTATTTATTTATTTATTTCTAGAAATATTTTTTTAGTATTTTTTAAGATATATTTAAAATCTCCACTCCATTGCAAAGATATTTTAAGTATATCTTTAAGAGATATTATATATGGAAAAAGAGAGAGAAAGTTGAGTTATTTACGTGTGTTTTTATATATATAAACAAATGTATTAATCTTTACCCAAGATTTAAAATTTATATCTGGGCTAGAGATAATCTCTAGTTTAATAGAATATTAGTTATAATTATGAATGAAGCTGTTGGTGTCAAAGTAGTGAGTGCATAAAATTTGATACTTGTAAATCAAAGTGCAATAATAAAATATTTTTGTAATGTTAATCTAATAATAACGTACAAGGTGCCTTCTGTCAAAGTTTTAACCTTGTACATTATTATTAGATATCTGCTAGCGCTTAGTAAATGTATATATTTACATTTGTTACTATCATTTCATTAGATTTAAAAATTGCTTCTTGTAAATCGAAAGATTTCACATTGTTTATTTATACATAATATTTAGTGAATTAAATGTGAAAATGTTTTAAGCTTTACGCTCTTAGTTGGAATGCTTGAGTCTGACTTATTTATATATAAATTTAAGTATAGAAGAAGGTGGGTCTCATCTTTTTCTTGTGTTCTGGCTTGTGTTCTTGAATTGAGAGTTTCATGTGTAGTCATTATTACATGAGATTGGCTGTCGCATAAACATTTTTAAGGTGCTTCTGTCAAAGGTTTTAGCCTTGTATGTTAGTAATGTTAATCGTAAATAAAGAGTATATTAATTAATTTAAATATTATATTCAGAAGTTATATGCAACATATTTTGTTCATATTACATACATTTTTTTTCATCATATCTTTACCACTTAGTGTAAACTTTAATAACTAATAGCTGCCAATTGATAGTACTTAATAAATCCTTATCCATTACTAGCCTATGTAATATATGCAGATTAGTTTTAAGTTTATGGCTTTCATCAGTAAAGAGCTTTGGAACTTGGAAAAGTACACCTGGATTTATAGAATCTAATGCACTTTCCCAATTGCAGCCATCATTTACCTCTCTGTTGTACTATTAAGCTATCATCTCAATTTGAAGCATATAAGTTTTCACTAAGCCATTTGTCTATATACTTATATACATCTGAAATCAGTTCAATATTTATATATTATGGCATTTTTAGCTTTTTAATGACTATAAGTACTTCTGTTCTGTGGCCCAGATATATTTTTCAAACTGAGCTGATAGCTTGATAATATAAAAAGAAGTAAATGTTGGATAAAAAGTGCATTAAATTATAGAGCTCTAGGTGCATTGCTCTAAGATACAAAGCTTCTCACTAATGACAGTGATAATCTTGAAACATATCTGGTGATATTGAATAGGACAGCAGTGAATAGCAGTTTATTACGCACTGTCATATGGCACTTTTTAGTTATTAAAGCTTACAGTAGGTATCATAGATATGGTAAAAGACAAAAAGTATGATGGTGAAGCAACAATGATTCAACTGGAGTCATGATATTATTTTATTGGTTTTATGTCAATCCTGGACATAGAATAGAGGTACTTACTGAACTGGTTTCAGATCTATATGACTATACAGACAAATTGGCTTAGATTGAAAACATTTATACATTTTTTCAAATTAAGCTGATAGTGTAATAATATAATCAGAGAAGTAAATGATGTCTTCTGAAGAGAAAATGTACTAGATCTTAAAAGTTCAGATATCCAAGATCCAATGCTACACCCTGATAAAAACCATAATTTTAAAAGTAGTTGGTAATATTGGATATAATACCATTGAATAGAGATTTATTAGGCAACTATTGTCTAAGTATCTATTAGTTATTAAGTCGTACAATAGGTGGCATAGATATGATGAAAGAAAAAAGTATGCTGCTGAAATAGTAATGAATAAACTGGAATTATAGTATTTTATTTCATATATTTCTTTAGTTCAGTAAAAAAAAATAAGTTTAGGTATGAATTGAAAAGAGTATTTTGTTTAAACTGAATTAAGTTTAGAAAGAAGAAAAAACAATATTTAGAAATACTCCTATAAAAATCACCAGATGAAGTATATATATAATAATTAAAATGTTGTCTAAAGAAAAATGAAAATTATAATAATAAATATAATTGATGACATTATTACTCGGGTGTTTATAAGAAGTTTGATCATCAGAAGTGAAAGATTTAGGCTGTGATCCATGGATTTAATTCCAGAATCTACTGCTCTACTCCTGTGTCCAAAAGGATACGAAAATAATAGATTTAGAAAAATATTAATAAAAAGAAAAATTGAAACAAAGAGAAAAAAAAACCCTAAAGAAATTTCAAAAAGAATATAAATACACCTGGGTCTTGTTTTATATGGATTATTTTAATGTGATTTTGAAGTTATGTGATTCATGTTTCTTCTTAATATTTTTTATATTTCACTATATTTATTAGATATCAAGAAATTTAAATTATTGATAACTTGAAATACTTTTTTTTCCAAAAATATAACGTTATATTAGCAGCTAACGTGAATATGGCCTGAAGCTGTATTTAGAATCTTAACTTCTATGTCAATAACCTACTTATACTAATGAGTAAACAATAATAATAGATTTATACATACCAAACAATAAATATTCAAAGATTTTAAACTTTTAAAATGTATTTTGTTAGATATAACAGAAATAAAAAAAATTTTAGATTGTTAAAATAAATAATGAAGATTTTATTGATTTTTTAAACTGAAAATAATCTTTCTAATGATAATGTATAATCTTTTTGTTTTGATTGCGATCTCATTTTTTTATTATAAAAACAGAAAACCATTAACGCAGCACAAGACTGAAAGTGGCACTAGTTGTACACACATCACGAATCTGATTTACAAATGACCCCATATTCTCAAATAGCCATAATTATTAAAATATGTATGAAAAAATGTAAAATTAAATACTGTAGTTAATAAAAAAAGTAAAAAAAAGTTTGTCTTGTATTAGTTTTTTTCAAATATTTGAAATTTTTTATTAGTCATACTTTATTTCCTTATTTTTTTAATGTGAATTTTAAAGTAATTTTTCCTTGTTACTTTGCTTTTATACAATTTCTGAAAATTACTGGAACATATCCCCCATTTTTCAAGGTAAGTTAAGTCTATTTTTGTGTGATTTCTTTTATGCACATTTTCTGAGAAACCTATCTACCGCATAAAATGAGATTCAGGTGTATATTGGTATTGTAACTATCTGAATGTCAACTTGGTTTATTCAAGTTAACATTGGACAATTAAATTAATAAAGCAAAAAACTGGGTGTATGTGGTAGTGTGTGTGGACTTAAATGGTGATATACTTTGGCCCTGTCTACTTAATTCATAACAAAATATATCGTATTTTAGCCTGCTGTTAATTTCTTGGTTGTCCAGTGGTTGCTTTGATGTTCATCTCAACTTTGCCTCTAAAAGAATAAACTTTACTAACAAATTAAATATGAATATTTAATTTATTAGTAAGTTAGTATTGAACAGATACATATAATTATAACCAACCCAATTATAATCTATTGTCAAACAATATTTAATGTTTTAAATATACCACCATCTTCAATGTCACTAATTTGAACTATCTCTTCATTATTTTATTGAACTTAGTTTTATTTTGAACTCACTCCTTACCATCATGAATGTTTCACACAGTATTGTATGTGCTGTCAGTTTGCAATGCAACTTAACATTTATTTTTTTTAATTATCCAACCATAGCAAATATGCCTCATTAACTATTTTAAACATTAGAACATTCTATCTTAGGCCAGTATGGAAACTTTTATTAGTCCTGACTAATTCATTCTACTTAAATAGCAAACAATATATTAGGATGCTAATAATGTGCCAATAAATAGACTGCAATGATATAGCTAAATTTCAACTGTTAACTATTAATAAATACGTGAATATTTTTATATCAAAAAACATTCTTGTTCAAATGAATATTTCATCCCAAATAAAAGATCGATTCATAAACATATAATCTAAAAACTATTTCTGGATCATCATTATTATTTAACTTCAAACATTCTTTTTTTTTTTTTTCATGTGTCATAGAATCAGCCGAGAAGCGAACCCGCTAACTCGGGACAACTGCTTGTAAGACAGCTGTGCTGACTTCTCGACCACCAATGCTTGACGAATTATTTTATACTCAACTTTTAATACTATTTCATATGTATATTCACATAAACCTTTATATTAAAACCTTCATTGATTCTACATAGTTATCTTTATTATTTAACTGGAAAAACTTTTTAATTAAAAGATATAAACATCTCACAATAAAATATTTTCTTAGTAATCTAAATCTCAAATCTCAATATTTCTCAACATAATATCATTTTAATTGTATAAACTTCATAACAATATGTTTTATAATGGATTTCTGTCACCAGAATAAATACACATTCAAACACACACGTATAGATATAGTTTGTGCTTTCACGTATGAATACAATATTAAACATTCCAGTCACATTATTTAACAGAAAGAGATTAACTTGCCCATATTATTTTAAAGAATGTTCAATTAAGATTTACATTAGTAATAATAATACAATCTTCATCTTTAGACGTTGATTTGCACAGGATTCCTCAATATATACACACATTTTTTCAAGTGTTGTTTGTGTAACTTCTATTTGGAAATAATAAGTACTTAAAATTTTCTTTTCTTTTAAAACCTTAAATTACCATATTTCTTTATAATTTTTTGACATAGAATATCAAACATTCAAAATCATATAGTTATTATTATCTTTTTACATATATATTCAGACTAGACTGTTTGATCAAGGCTAACTTTTCCTTAAAATTAATTATTTTAAATCACCTAGAGAGGAAGTGATGAAAAAAAAACTACCTTTTACTATTTTTTTTTTAAAAAAATGTATATATACCAATGTACCCGGCCCATAAAGGCTGTGGTTTTTTTAATTGGTTCCTTCAACAAATTTTTTTAAAGATTTAATGTAAATTAAATAAAAGTTTTAATATTATATAAATAAACGTGAAAAATTCACAACTGGAAAAAAATGTTTGGCACAATCTGACCTGTTGGGTACACTTCAAAAATGTAGCCATCAAGATATTAATAAAGACAAATTAAAATTTAAAGTTTTAAATATACCTATTATATTTGATATGTGAATTTGGCAACGTTATGGACAACTGCTTCATAAATATGGTTTGTTAATGGTGAAATTATTAATGCTTCACAATCATTTTTTTAATTGATTGTTAATTTGACACTTGACAGTCTTACTGAAAAACATACATTCACACAGAAACACATGACAGCACTATGGATAAATAGTCACATGGATTGAAACCAAATCATTACATAAAATATAAAACTAAGTACATAAATATCTACATTTGCAGACATAAAAGAACAATGATGACATTTTAATATTCCTCGAACATGAGAATCAGGCTGGTCACAGCTTCGAACCCTCCAACCCCAAAATTGTGTGCACTGAAATGAATGACTGCAAAAGGAAGATTAAAGAGGTGTATTTTATCATCAATGACAGTAGCACAATTAATAGATGTGGCACATGCTTCACTATCTCCAGATAATGGACAAGCTGATTAATTTACATATACATTTGCATATATTACCATTTAATAATATCATAATAACTATTACTATTTTGGCTATGATTATGAGGAGTAACACCTTGAAAGTGATTAGGCTGGATTAACTCACTTTGATTGTTTGCTATTAGCAGCTTCTTCAACCAGTGTTTTAAAGGGCATGTATATACTATACGTAAAAGAAATATTTGTGGGAAATAAAATTTTAAACTACCAATATTGGCATGATTAACTTTAGAAATACATATGTAGAAAGAGAGAATATTTGATCATTTCTTTAAGAATTTTATAGTTCAAAATAAGTATAAGAACTTTTACCTTACATCTGCAGGCTGATAAACATATAACTCCACGGTTGTTTTGCAGCAAATTTCTCTCCAAGATAGTTTTTTTAAAATTAATATCGCAGTTTCAGGTTTTATAGAATAAAATTAGGTTTGTTTTAATGTTTTATTGCAGTTATCAAAAGGAATTCTAAATCAGTCATATTCTGGAAGTCATACTTATATGCAGCAAATTTGATTTTATCTCTTTATTTTATAGATTGCTGGCATTTAAAATTTGTTCCATGGTTTTCCTCAGAGAATTTAGGGAAATCAAACATTTGCTCTACTCTTCCATGTAGAATAAACTCTTACATTAATAATTTCGAAAGATAATAAACTGGTAAGCTTCCTTCACAAGTTAAAATTTCACTGTCTCTTTGAGAATTTTAAAAACCTTAGTTATACTCTTTTATCAGGCTCTCTCTTTATCTGGAGTTTTATTATTTGAGGGTATTAATTTGTATTTTTACTGATTATTAGAAATAAGTATGAGAAAGTTTTTCTCTTTAATTAATCAAACTAAAATCATAAAAGAATTCTTTCTAGCTAATCTAAAATAATTATAGGATTTAAACTTAATTGAAAACATTTTTTAAATATTAAAATTAGGAACAAATGTGGACATAGAGAAGAATGTAAAAAATAAATTGGGTGAATAAAATAAGAAATGAAGTTTTGAAAAAAATAAATAAAAAACGATTGATTGGGGGCATTAGAGATAAGAAAGAGAAACTGTATTGAACATATATTAAGAAGAAAGTATAGTTTAATGAAAGATGTTTAGGAGGGAATGGTGAGTGCAAACAAGAAGAAAAATTGGAAAATATTGACATTGCTGATGATATAAGAGATGGGAATGCTACTTGGAATTGAAGAACTAGCTAATGAAGAGAATGGAATTGAGAAATGAATGAATTGGTAATGTGATTGCTAAAACAGAGACAAAAACTCTCCATATGGTAGTGCCACTCAGTACAAGCCAGAGGGATTTTATGCACAAACCTTCTCACAATCATTGATTACTCTGGCTTGCACTGAATGGCTCTACTGTATGGGGAGCTTTTGCCTCTGTTTTAACAGCTTGAGCAAGTATAAAAAATGGTGATAATGGAATGTTTAGTGGTTTAATATAATTGCTATCTGGATTTTGACCTAAACAATTTATTTTTAATTTATTCTTTTTTTTCCTACATATATCATAGCATCGGCCGGGACGCGAACCCACAACCGTCTGCAACCAACTACTTGCTTGCAAGGCAGCTGCGATGACCTCTCAGCTAACAACGCTTGACAATTTATTCTTTTTTAATGGCAAGTTGTTACAAAAAAAAAATATATCTGAAAACATTTTACATAAAAAAAAAACATTTTTAATTATATTAATTAATATTTTAATCAATTTAAAACAATCTTAATCCCTAATAATTAAAAAAAAAACTAAAAATAAATAAATATTTAGTAACAAAAAATAAATAAATTATAATTTATTTATTTTATTTTCATATTGAATGAATATAATTTTGAAGATGTTTTATCTTTTTATTTCTTTTTAAAATTGGTTCAGATTAAAAACATATACATGTTTTTTTTTCAAATTGAACTGATAGCTTGATAGTATAACAGAGATATAAATCATGTCTTCTGAAAAGAAAGTTCACTAGATCTTAAAAGTCCAGATGCACTGATTTAAGATCTAAAGCTCCTCACTGATGAAAGGCATCAGTTTAAAATTAGTTTGGGGATATTCGATAGGACAACATTGGATAGAGATTTATAAGGCTACTATCATCTGGCTTTTATTAGTTATTAAATTTTACAGTAGATGGCATAGATGTGGTGAAAGGAAAAAAGTATGCTGCTGAAATAGCAATGAATAAAGTGGAATCATGTGGTATTTTATTACAGACATTTCTTTAGTTCAATAAAAACCAAGTTTAAATAAAAATCAAAAGGAATATTTTGATTTTTATATACTAATTGAAACTGGATTAAGTTTAGAGAGAAGAAAAAACAATATTTAGAAATACTCTAATAAAAATTCCCGGATGAAATATATATATATAATAGATAAAATGTTGGATAAAGAAAAATGAAAATTATAATAATAAATATAATTGTCAACTTTATTTCTTAGGAATTCATAAGTTTGATTTTCAGAAGTAATAGAGTTAGGCTGTGGTCCATGGATCTTAATTCCAGAATCTGCCACTTGCCTGCTCCATCAAAAAGGCATGAAAATAATTGATTCAGAAAAATAATAATAATAATAGAAGCAAAAAATAATTGAAACAAAGGAGAAAATTCTCAGAGGAATTGTAAAAAGTGTATTTAAAAGAAAAGAAATATATATATATATTATAGTTACATGTAATTCTAAAGCACTCGTTGACTTCGAATTTGCCGAAAGCTGACTCAGTGCAATTAATTAGTTTATGTTTATTATTTACACATTTTCATCTGAGTTCAAAGTCAGTGAGAGCTTTAGAATTACAGTTTCATGAAAAGAATTAATATGTTGAGATTTATATAGTTACATGTGTATAAATGGGGGAGGGGGATAACGGACTAGATTTTTTTTATATAAAAATATTTCATCATTTGATGATTAAATAAATCTGAAATTCCATATATTGAAATAGTCAAATTCATCTCATTAATAAACTATATAATTAACCATATAGTAGGAGTACTGATTCACTCTATTTATTCAAAAGTCATCCATTGTAAGTTTGAATAATTATTAGACTTTAAAGACTACTGTCATATATTGTGCAAATCCAATACCTTTCATTAGTGAAAGATAATAGTAAAAACTGGTCCAATGATTTCAGTGTGGTGCAACCATCTAATGGTTCAATAATTGCTCAAACTTACGATAGAAGATTCAGAAGTAAAATAAGTGGTATTAATTTCTGCTTTTTTTTTATGCATATGTTGAATGTACACTGAAAGCATCATAAGATGTTTTGTTTGACATTATTAAATTATAAAAAAATCATACAGTTAAATGAATTCTTGAGAATTTCAATTTGAATCTTGACAACCTCACTAGTAAACCAAACATTTATATAAGTAAATAAAAAAAACATACAGGTAAATAAATAAAAGTAGCAAGGATAGATGGTCTCGATGTAGCTCTTCTTTACCTTTAAGGGCACTGTTCAAATGTTCTCATTGCATTCCCATGTATGTCAATGACTCTGCATTATAGTGTTTCAGTAATTATATTAGTGTTCTGGCATCATATAAGTAGAATTTTCTTAAAATATATGAATTTGAATACAACTCTGATATTTTAGACTTGAACTTACAATAAAACTTTTTGTCAAACAGTTTAGAAGAGTTACAGATTCATGCAATTAATTTCTGATAATTACAATGTTTTTACAGAAATAATGAAGTTGGGCATAAAAATTAAACTTATTTTTATAAACATTCTAAATATATATAGTTAATCTAAGTTATTAATGGTGGTAAAGCATATAAACCTTTTTAAAAATGTGTTTATAAAAGTATCCTTTCAGCTTCCTTAACATTTGTCCATTAATAACTTATTATTATGCTATAATAGTCAAATACATATTTGTGTGTGCACACACACACACACACATATATATATTGTAGCCTTTTGGTTTATTTCATCTATAAACCAAATGTAATAAAAGGAAATAATTGTGGGGAAATTTTTTTTTTTTTGAATATAAGAAAAGTTAAAAGTTTTATTTGAGAAATCAATAGCTATAGAGCTCAAAAGTAACATATATAGAGACAGTTTGTGTTTGTATAAAATATAGCTAGCATTATTTAATGCAAGGGGGGGTGATTGATTTTTTTTGTATGCTGCTATAATAATTTACCACTATAATAATTGAGAAATAAATATTTATATGACTAAGATAAAGTCTTATGAATTTTGATATCTATTACTAAAAAGTTGATGAGAATTAAAATTGAATGGATTGTCAGTAGCTTTGTTTAACAGTCTTTTTTAGGAGAATAGGTTTAAAGTTATAGGAGATTATAGTGAATATTTATGTTTATGATTATCAGAAATTATAATTGATTTTATGCTTGTAATTATAAGAAATTATGATGGATATTTTATGTTCATACAATCTGAATAATCAGTTTTCTATGGAATGGTCTGCACATGTATGTGTGTGTAATACAGATATATGGGTTTGATTTTTTTTTGCTTTCCTTTATAGAAATTGACATAATTTTCTATATTATTTCTTGATAAGTGTAAAAAAAAAAGAGGGGGGGGGGATAAATGAATCTGTTCTGATTTATTATTTCTAACTTAAAAATGTAAATCTAAATAGGAAATTATTTAAGTAAAAAAAAAAGAAAAAAGAATGAATGTAACCTTTGTTTGACCAAAAAAGTGTTAGTAAGCTTATGTTTTTGATTAGATCTTCTTTGACTACTTTTCCACAAATTAATCACTAATGTGTTAACCAAAGAGATATGCTTTAAGATGAGGAAAAAGAAAGTTGTCAAAATTAACAAGTGGTAAAGAGTCTATTGTTCATTCTGAGTGGAAATTTTTTAATTGTATTTGAAGAAAAACCACCTGTGGGAGGAGAGATTAACATATGTTTTTTTTCTTCTTCACCCTATAAAGGGGGCTGGGGAAAGTGAATGAGGAGAACTTTTGCTAATTGAGAACGACTAGCTGACTAAAATTAATCTATCTCTGAAGGTTTTTTTTCTCCAAGTTTTTTTTTTTTAATTTTCTTTCTCAGAATTTAATAATGTGTTTAAGTTTTGTAGTATACCAAAATATGAATTTCTAATTCATATATATATAAGTGGTGCACTTTCTTTTCCTCTCTTCAATTATGAAGAAATCAACTTTTAATAAGATATTTTATGGTGAATGCCACAACTTATCCATTTGCTTGTTAAAATTTCATTGAAGGAGAGAACTGTGAAATTTTTGCATGCAATTGAAAGACCAATTTATACTATAAGAATTATTTGGCTGGTTAAAATTCATTTGAAGAAACCGCAGCAAACTTCTGTATTATGTTTAAAAAGTTAATTCATGTTTAGTAATCAGAAACTGCTTATTGTCTATAATTTGAGCCTTTAAAATGGAAGGGAAGAAAAAGAAACAAATGAATTCAAACCCAGGAAGAAACTTATCAAAATGGAAGTAGCTAAATCTTGATTTAAAATAGCTATCTACATTTTTATCTATCTTGATTCAAATGACTGTCTGTGCATTTTATACACATTTGATTAAAAATAACTGTATGGTGTGCATCTATATAGCTATCTCCAAATAAAATGAACTGAATACATTAATTGATTGATGGACAGTTGAATGAAAAAACATTAGAAAGAGACTATTGTAATGTCGATATTTATTCTTTATTTTATTTCGTTTATATAATATGTCATTTTTTTTTGTTTCATTTTGTTTATATAATATGTCACACATCTAACCACTAGATTATCTTAATTTAATAATATTTTTATTTATGTTAAAAATGTTTAAAGGAAAGAGGGGAAAATTATTTTGATACCATTTAAGTATAAATGCTCACGTAAATTTAAATTTAAAAGAAAAGAGAGAAATGATATAAATATTTTTTTTATATTTTTAACAAAATTTTAATTTGTGCTTAATATTAAATATGAAGAGTGAGTGGATGGTCATAAAAACCCATAATTATGCTATAAGTGAATGATCTGTTATTAATATAAATATTAAGTATGTTGTTGGCTTGACTGTTTAAAATTGAAATAATTCATATATGTTTGGATTCAGAATCTGGTTAGTCTTGTCATTTATCTAGACTGTAATCGATGTATGTGTGGGCTTATATAAAGCTATAAATGCTTGTCATTACTAATGTAAAGTTATCATATCACCCAATAGATGGGAAATAGCTGTCTTGTGATTTATTTACCATGGCAGTCAGAGATGACTGAATTTCACTCCATTTATTTGTTAAGATAGGGAATTATTAATAAAGTTATTGTTTAATTGTAGAAAAATGTTTTGCATGCCAATATAAAGAGTAAGTGTCTAGGCAGGAGCTCTTCACACAATTCTGGATCTTAAGAAAAGATCTATCTCTGGTTCAAGCAAATAGTTCAAGTTAGGAGTTGTTGATGTTGTTTTTTTTAAATTTCCCTTACCAAGAAGCTGCTGGATGCACGTTATAAATACTGCATGGTGATGTGGGATATGAGGAGAGTTTTTCTTTTGTGGGACAGAATAAAAGTTGCCCTGACAGGATAAGGATTCAGTCAGATGTATATGTATGATGAGGAATGACAAAGATTTTAATTAATAAACTAACCTATCTGTGTTGATTTTTTTGTGTGTGAATGATGGTAAATTGAGGTCATCAAGCTGGATCGACATACTGACCTATCAAGATATAGACAGTCAAAAATGTAAAGATCTGACAGGCATGAACGTAAAAGTGTGGGTTTTGAATTTAAACCCGTTTACAAGATCAGTAAGGGATTTTTTATGGCATATCATCCTTCTTCATTAGAAATGTGAAAGTTATTGCTTGATAAAATGATTTAGAAATTTATGATTATTTCACATTGCTGGTTAGAATAATTGAACGAATATATTATTGGAAATAGTCCAATGGATAATGTTTACTATAAAAGGGGGGAAGTAGAACTTTATAGGTTTTCTTCTCTTTCAAGATCTAGGTTTTCTTAAAGTTGAAAAATATATGGAATTCTGATTCCCTGCGTAAGCGTTTGTGTTTTTTTATTATTATTAATTTATTTTTTTTGATAAATAAATGGGTCAAAACAATAAATAAGTCATCCAGAAAAGTAGTTACTTTAAACATGTATTCGAAACCTAGTCTTTAATAGATCTGAATCATATATTTGAGTGTAACAATTATTATATTTAAGTGTGTTTTGATTTTATTTTAATTTTTATCATTATTGTTAATGTAATAAAATTTTACTATTGTTATAAGATTACATTGTGTTTTGATGTTTCAAATATCTCCAGAATCTACATCCAGCACCTATATTTAAAGTAATATTAGTTCATAGTTAAATTTAATTATTCATTTTTTTATTAATAATTTATTTCCAAGATCGATTTGCAGTAGTCATTATTATATCGTTTCCATATTCGATTCACATAGTTAATTTTATATTGATAATTTATTTCCATGATTGAATTACAGTATTGATTTTATCTTGATTATGTCTATATTCGATTAACATAAATCATTTTATATAAGTCACTTTTATAAACTTCATTTTCACATAATTTATTTTCATAATTAATTTGCATAATCTGATTTTTATGATTTATTTCCGTATTTTACTTTCGTAAGTAAATTTTGATTGATTTATCTGATTAATGTCCATGGTTTACTTCCATAGTTTACTCTAGCAAAATATGATAGGTGTAAAATTATTAATTAAAATTTGGTCAATAGATTATATGATATAATAAAATGACAGGGAATAGTTAGGTTAAGTTTAATAGATTTAATCTTTTGGTTCATTGTAATGTTGTGAATATTGGGAGAAGACATAAAATCCCTTTCCTGCTCTCGGTGTTTAGAGTGATTCCCAGTAGTAAACTCGTATTAAAATTTATTGTAGCATATTTGGGATAATATCCATTACAATGTAATCGCTTATATAGGCATCTCTTGACAGATCTAGACCATGAGAAAGATCAGTTCAATTATTAATCTAAGAGCTAGTTTGGAAGTCAAATAGCATATTATAATAAAATTATTATACTATTATAAAAATAGGGATCATGAATTGATAGTTGATCGAAAGATATATGTGTGTTTAGAGAAATAGGATTAGGAATTCTCAGATTAGAGAACATAACACAGACATTCCGGGTTATATAATTGTGGCTATTGAAAGTGATAGATGCTGAGAACGAAAAATAAAGTAATGAAATTAAATGGGGAGGATTTATTTGTGATAATTTTTGTCTAGTATTAAATTAAATAATAATTTTATATTATGAACATGGATTATGAGTTCTCTGCATTAATTATTGATTTATTTCCAGTCAGATATAAATGAGAACTGTATATAGTATTTTCTGTAGTTACCACTCGAGATCATATATTTATAATAAAGTTGTGGAAGAAAGTTGTCTCATTATTATGAATTTTATAATAAATTTATCATGAAATATTTGCATGACTAATGCTAGATTCGAAATTAAGACCACATAGATTGAATGGTTTTATCAATATTATTGTTATTATTATTTTTTTGAAAGACAATTTAATTACTTTCTCCAGTATCTTCTATAGTCCTAAATATGGCTAATGATGATGATCTCTGGTGGGCATTACAATTTATAGCTGCAATTTGGCACCCCGGGTATATTTGATCCTAAAGTTAGTATAAAATTCAATTGACTAGCTACTTGAAATAAATGAGAGTTTATTGAGGTTAAATGAGTGAAAGAATGCACTGAGAAAGTTGAGGTTACAATATATATTGTAACATAATAAATGAGTTCAAATAGATAACTAAGTAAAGGTTCAAAATATAACACTATCAAGAATTATGGGGAAATTGTTAATAACCAGTATTATATGAAATCACGTATATGAAATCACGTGAGGTGAGTACACTAGTAATTCAATAAAATATAACTCAGGTATACAGGCAGTAGGTTTTATCCACTTTCATTTCTTGGTTTGATGTTAAGTGCATGTTTAAACAAATACTAAGTGAATATGGTCTAGCAGGGCGCCACTAGATTATCTGAATCTAGACACGGTTATATCTGATAACCTTTCACATGTACCGGGTTTGAATCCCTTTTTGGTACTTTATTTCTAATAAAAATGAGAGATTTTGCTTTTTGAGCCATATCACTATAAGCACTAATAGTTAGGTAAAAGTAAAACATCTTTAAACCAAAGTGGAGTTCATTGAACATAAATCATTTCTCAGATCTTAACATAACAAATGTGTTTCAATATTTTTATAAGTTCACTAGCTCAGATTATATATAACTAATTTAGGATGGCAATTCACTCATCCTTGCATGAAATAGATGATGGGATGTGGTTATAATAATACTAAGAAATCACTAAATATTATAAAATCAATATTTATTTATGGCCTTTAAACAGTTAAACAGCTCATTAATTAAAACGTTGATGACGATGATGATGATGATAATAATAACAATAATGACAAGGGTTTCAACTACAGCTCTAGGACTAAGCCTAAACATAAAACTAAATTTTATAAAGAAATTCATAATTATTGCTTAATTTTAGCATATTTACTTATATCTTAAATAACTAATATTCAACCATTGATGATGATGAATAATCACACTTAACAAAGACTACACTTAATGAAATATATACGCCTCGTTTAATAAAACAAACTAATATTTATTACTACATTTCTAACATATACATAAAAATTTCTAGATAAATATGAAAATTGACATGAATAATAATAATAATAATTGATTATATAACAATCCTCAGATTAATTTTAAGTTCTTCCCCCTTTCCCTTCAAATGTATTTTGTATTAAGTTGGACGTCACATTGACCATGATTTTCACTCCATGAGAAAAGTATTTAAAAAAAAAAATATTATCTGCTCATTGGCACACATACTTTAAAATCCAACATGTAAATAGAATGTAAAAAAAAAATGTTAGTAAAATTGAAAGAGCAAGTTTTAGAAAAAGTTTTAAATTATTTTCTCCCCCTCCCTTCCAAGCGCTGAAATCTATACTGAACTTGAAACAAAATAATCTAATATTCTAATACTACTCATTATTTCACATTCACTTCCAATTATACACATATAAAAATATTATTATGTATGTGCGTGTTTTATCCCATAATAACAAAATATTATTAAAAACCAAAATAATAATAATATATTAGTTAAAACTAAAATCATAATACCATAAAAAAAAAATTGTTTTACACATTAATATTTCATAACTGTAAAATTAATAAACAAATAATTTTCATACATTCAAGGTCATTTATGAAGCTCAAAGTTATTATTAGTAAGACATTCTTGTTTTTAATCGATCTGAATAGTCTTTAAAAGTTCTTTAAATAAAATATACCACTTTATTGCTAAAATGTTTATTAAGACTGATATCATAAAGAAAATAGATATAAAAAGTCATATTACCGATCTTTTGTTTGTGGCGAATTTCCAAGGGTTCAAACTTGTCTTGTATAATGTCTATATTTCTGCAGCTACCATTTCCGTTTTACTGGGAACAATCTCTTTCTTGAGGTGTATAACTATTTGATGATGATGACTCTATTGAGGTTATTTGCTTTAGTGGACAATTTGGAAATCATTATAGTAAATTTTCTTCTCTTCTTGTCAAGCATGTGGATGAAATACAGCAGTTGTTTTCCCATTTGTAAATTTTCTTGAGTTTAAAATCAGTTGTTGGAACAATTAATTGGACTTGATGATTAATATTTATCAGTAGATTAATTCATCTTCTTTGAATGCAGGTGAATGCTTTCTTCCTTCTATTAAAAACATCTTATTTATCTGGTCAGTTGAAAGGTGTAGAATATTATTTTAGACACATCTTTTCTTTCCTATGTGATGTGCAGCTTCCTCCAGATGGTCCGGCAAATGGAATATACATATAATTTTTCTAGCCCGCCATTTCTTATATTTTCAACATTCAAATTTGATAGTTTAATAATCTGAATCAATCACAATAATAATCTTAATAATAATTCAAGACAGCTTTTTATATCCAATTTTTAGCTACCTTAACCAATCAGAGATAGCATCACTTGCTATTTTTGGACAAATTTGTTTTAATTAGATCTCTAATTTATTTTCAACCAAAGTATTTTTCAACTGAAAAGTTTAATCCTTTTTCCAGACACTTTTGTTTTAAAAAAAAATAGACTCAATTCTTATTTCCTTTCTTTTGTTTTTTCTTTCTTTTTAACATCCAGGTAACACTTCAAATCTTTGAGCTTCCTTCTTTAGATCTTGATAAGACAATTTCAAAAATTAGAGTTCTGACTCATTATAAGCTTCCAAAGTGAAACAATCATTTACAAAAAAAAATTGCTACAAAGATCGATATCTGATTAAACAGATTTCCTCTTTTAACAAAAAAAATTGTACAAAAAAAAATAATTTGACAGATTTAATACTTCCTTTTCTTTCAATATTTAGGAAATGTAAAATTTTGTATGTAATGTACACACATCCTTCATTCTTTCAAATCATTCATAAACTAACCTTAAATACTATAATTGCTAGCTTAGTAATTATAACCCAATTATTTAATTAAATCTGTAACTTTTAAATCCCAATTATAATTAAAGAAAAGCAAAATAAAAGTATAGAATAAAATATTAGAATTGATCAAGCATAGGTTAGTTTTAAAGAAAGTTAAAATGTTTAATATTTGAAATATAAAACAATTAAATAATTTACACATACATTGCCTATATGTATGCATTATAACTTTGCTTTTTAAAGAAAAATTAAATATTAAATAGTTTAAATGTGTGTATTACCTTTCTATCAACACACAAACAAGTAAAGCATGTAATTGTTGACCCATTCTTTCTCTGTTTAAAGCTTTTAGAACTGGACCTTGTAGGGTTTAAACTTGGATGCCCTACAGCTTCTTTTATGGTTATATAAAATTGTGATGATGATTTTGTTTTACCTTTTCTACATGCACATTACTATAAATTTGGCTAGTGACCAAATTGTAATGGCACAACTTTCTCCCCCTTCGGATAAAATCATCAGCACTTTTGTTTTAACTATATTTAAAAAAAAAAATCCTAACTAATAAATACACTAATAATAATAAACACTTATAATATATATAAAAAAAAAATTAACTACTGGTAAATATATTTTTCATTAGAAAACCTAAAAATAATTTATTTGGAGATCTTTGCCAGGCTATTCTGCTGAAGTATAAGGGATCAAACTCCTAGCATTATAGGTCCCCTTATTCCCATCAAGAGCAGCAAGCATAAAGGCATTCTCTCCTATTTTCTTGGTAATTTGGAATGGCTTTTTTTTTTTTTCAAATCATATGGTGGTCTGCATAAAATTGCAAACATACATTCAGTCCCTTTTGAGATCTTTATTTTTTTTCATTTTGGCTTTTTCAGCACTGTGGTAATTCCACTGGTAGAGGGTTGCTTGTCTCTAGGAATTACTTTCTTCACAACACTATCCCCAGAATCTCCCCAGGATTGATTAGGAGGCCTAGCCCTATAATTATTCCTATATCTATAACTACCAAAATTCTGATCCCGTGTCTGATCACCTAGATTCAGACTAGAGACATTATAACTATACCTATCCTTGGTGCTCTTGGGCCTACTCTCTGAATCTAGCTCTGAAATTTCTAGAGCATCCAGGATTTCTGATGCTTCCTCTATACTGCGGCAATCAGCAGCAATAAGCATTTGCTCAATGTTTCGGGGAAGATTGTGTCGGAGTATTCTCAGGATCTGGTGCTCTGAGAGAGGAAATGCAGTCAGACTTTTCAACTTAACTGCCTGCCCTCTGAAAAATTGTGTATAGCTACCCTTGGTACTGCCGTACTTTTCCTGAGTGATCTGGTAGCGCACCTGGTCCTGCCTATCTTCACTCCAAAAACAGGCTAAGATAACACAACGAAAATCCCCAAAGGTAGTGGGCTTATCAAACAGGGACCGCCACCACTCCTTAGCATAGGCATAAAGATGGTTACAGGCAATGGCCAACTTTTCCCGTTCATTTAACCTACACACAGAAAAGAGTTCTTCCAACGTATACAGATACTCTAAGGGGTTTTCCCTGCTTTCCCCACTAAAGGCCTTAATTTTAATTAAATTTGAGGTCATTGACCCTCCTACTCTATATTCATCTTTACTGGTATGGTCAGCCCTATCTACTAATTTTTTAACTTGTGGATTTTTAACTAAAGTAGGCATCCTTTTTTCTGACTGACTCTGTTCTGAGCTATCCCTACAGTCATCTGGACTGATGCTAACATCATTTTTCCTTGACTTTGGGTTTGACTGACTCTGCAATCCTATATCAACTCGATCTCTTAATTCCCCTATTTTCTGATAGAGATCTTCCATCTTGGGGTTCATGTATTCCATAACATACGCCTTCTGGTTCTCCTCAACCTTCTCCAACATAACACCCAATTCATGTTGATTTATTCTGGGTCCCTCTTCTAAAGAACTTGATTTGTCCCTTTTCACTATCTCCTCCCTAAAGCTATCCATCTGTTTCCCCAATTCTTTCCTAAGATTTTGGTCCATCTGTACACACTCATTGGCCAAGACTTCTCGTATTTCCTTTTCTAAGCCACTAAACCTATTTTTCATAGTGAGGGTTTGATCTACAGACAGCTCAAGGTGGCTTCCTTATATGAGTCCACTTTGGCTACCACCTCCTCTAATCTAATATGAATTCCTGCAGAAGTTATTTCGGCATTCTTTTCTATGCATTCTGATATGGATTGGGAGACCAAACCATGGACCTCATTCCTAACTAAGTCAATCTCTCTCTTATTTTCTTCAATAGACTGCTCCACTTGAGCCTTTAATGACTGCAGTCCCTGACAGCCCTCCTGTTTTGCCACTTCCATAGATCTACAAACTCCTTCTATCCTATCCTCTAATGAAGTAAACCTGTTCTTGTACTCTATATGGGATTTTTCAATCTTAGTTTCCAAGGCTACGATCATTTGGCTGTTGTTTTCAATAGATTGATCTATCTTTGCTTTTAGATCTTCTCTCAAATTTTCTATAGTTTTCTCTACAGATTGACCTATCTTTTGTTCTAGACTTTCTATACTTTTCTTACTCTCTTCTCTTAGACTTTCTATATTTTTCTCCATCTTTTGTTCTAGATTTACCATACTTTGCTTACTATCTTCTCTCATACTTCTGAGCATCTGCATTATCATGTCCATGTCTGATGGTGCCATCTTTGCTATCTGAGCCTGGCCCACTTCTGGCTCCTCATCTACCATTTCTGTACTTGAGGCCTTATTATTGCTACTAACATTAAAGGCATCTTCCTCTACTTCCTCTCTTTCCTCTTGTGTTTTTAAGAAAACCTCCCCATCCTCTTCTTCAGTATGAAAACGATCACTGATTCCTGGTATTGGGGCACCTTCCTCTTCCATAACCTCTTCCATACTATAATTTAGTTCACTCATGTTATAAAACTATATATATCCCATCTGTACTTCCCTGACCATCAAAAATCCACACATCTTCTCCCTGTCTGACACCTATTCTGACCAACTGACTGATTTGATTTTCACCTTATTATGCATTTACAAATACAACAAAAAAAAATTTTAATATCCTTATTTAATGAACTACACAACAATAATCTATATAGTGCATGTCTGTCTGTAATAGCCCAAATTATACATTCATCCATTCTCCCAGAAATCCGACAGATATTGACAGTCCACAGAATGACTAGCAGTTCACAATCTTGAGATAAATAAAAGAATTCAGTCACAGCACTATAATCACACAATGCATCACGAGCACTCAGAAGATCATCCCAATTCGATCACTATTAACTACCACAACCCTTGATTAAATGAAGCAAACTCTGTTGCAATAAAAGATGTATTAAGTCTTAGGGGCTAAAATAGATAAACTATGCCTTGCTCTCTCTCTTGGAGTCTTATGTGGCAAGTATCAAGGAATGCCCTGCTTATTATAGACTACAAAAACGAAACCTTGCTCTCTCTCTTGGAGACTTATAGGCTGATATCATGGCAGGACTACTGTTAACTGCTTCATGATAAAATAAGAATAACATATAAACTTGATTGGAAAACTATGCCATGCTCTCTCTCTTGGAGACTTATAGGCTGGTATCATGGCAGGTCTGCTGTTAACTGCTTCATGATAAAATAAAGATAACATATAAATTGGGTTGGAGCAGTGAATGGGTTTGATCATTCATAAGTTACACGAAATACATAGCATTCTCAAGGCAATGACAAAACTCCTCACTCATCATCAAAACTGCAATCTAACCAACCAAACTCCAACGATCAACCATCCAATCAAACCTCTAAAATCATAGACTTTTTACAAAATGAACTCCCCAAACACACATGAGACTACTATTCCATAATTCATCACTATTACTATGCCTATCCTATCTGGCAATAAATTATTTTAATGTTCCACAAAAAAAAATCTATTATTTATTTCACCTTTGTCTTAAGTTGTGATATTCATCTCTATTTTCAAAATTGATAAAAAAAAAAAAACAAGCTGTTTTATGGCTGTACCCATTTTATCATCATCAATGAAAAATTAAATCATATTAAACATCATCATCTAAAATAAGACTGTTTGGCCAAGAAAATTTTGTAAGACAAAAAAAATTTTTACTGAAAAAAAAAATTTTACTAAAAAAATTTCTCTATTTTTAACCACACATCTCCCATCATTCTATAGACTCTCTTTTTCAGGTATATGGCAAAATATCAGGCCCCAGTTGGGTGTCCATTGTAACATAATTAAATGAGTTCAAATAGAAATAACTAAGTAAAGGTTCAAATATATAACACTATCAAGAATTATGGGGAAATTGTTAATAACCAGTATTATATGAAATCACGTATATGAAATCACGTGAAGTGAGTACACTAGTAATTCAATAAAATATAACTCAGGTATACAGGCAGTAGGTCTTATCCACTTTCATTCCTTGGTTTGATGTTAAGTGCATGTTTAAACAAATACTAAGTGAATATGGTCTAGCAGGGCGCCACTAGATTATCTGAATCTAGACACGGTTATATCTGATAACCTTTCACATGTACCGGGTTTGAATCCCTTTTTGGTACTTTATTTCTAATAAAAATGAGAGATTTTGCTTTTTGAGCCATATCACTATAAGCACTAATAGTTAGGTAAAAGTAAAACATCTTTAAACCAAAGTGGAGTTCATTGAACATAAATCATTTCTCAGATCTTAACATAACAAATGTGTTTCAATATTTTTATAAGTTCACTAGCTCAGATTATATATAACTAATTTAGGATGGCAATTCACTCATCCTTGCATGAAATAGATGATGGGATGTGGTTATAATAATACTAAGAAATCACTAAATATTATAAAATCAATATTTATTTATGGCCTTTAAACAGTTAAACAGCTCATTAATTAAAACGTTGATGACGATGATGATGATGATAATAATAACGATAATGACAAGGGTTTCAACTACAGCTCTAGGACTAAGCCTAAACATAAAACTAATTTTTATAAAGAAATTCCTAATTATTGCTTAATTTTAGCATATTTACTTATATCTTAAATAACTAATATTCAACCATTGATGATGATGAATAATCACACTTAACAAAGACTACACTTAATGAAATATATACGCCTCGTTTAATAAAACAAACTAATATTTATTACTACATTTCTAACATATACATAAAAATTTCTAGATAAATATGAAAATTGACATGAATAATAATAATAATAATTGATTATATAACAATCCTCAGATTAATTTTAAGTTCTTCCCCCTTTCCCTTCAAATGTATTTTGTATTAAGTTGGACGTCACATTGACCATGATTTTCACTCCATGAGAAAAGTATTTCAGAAAAAAAAATATTATCTGCTCATTAGCACACATACTTTAAAATCCAACATGTAAATAGAATGTAAAAAAAAAATGTTAGTAAAATTGAAAGAGCAAGTTTTAGAAAAAAGTTTTAAATTATTTTCTCCCCCTCCCTTCCAAGCGCTGAAATCTATACTGAACTTGAAACAAAATAATCTAATATTCTAATACTACTCATTATTTCACATTCACTTCCAATTATACACATATAAAAATATTATTATGTATGTGCGTGTTTTATCCCATAATAACAAAATATTATTAAAAACCAAAATAATAATAATATATCAGTTAAAACTAAAATCATAACACCATAAAAAAAAATTGTTTTACACATTAATATTTTTCATAACTGTAAAATTAATAAACAAATAATTTTCATACATTCAAGATCATTTATGAAGCTCAAAGTTATTATTAGTAAGACATTCTTGTTTTAATCGATCTGAATAGTCTTTAAAAGTTCTTTAAATAAAATATACCACTTTATTGCTAAAATGTTTATTAAGACTGATATCATAAAGAAAATAGATATAAAAAGTCATATTACCGATCTTTTGTTTGTGGCGAATTTCCAAGGGTTCAAACTTGTCTTGTATAATGTCTATATTTCTGCAGCTACCATTTCCGTTTTACTGGGAACAATCTCTTTCTTGAGGTGTATAACTATTTGATGATGATGACTCTATTGAGGTTATTTGCTTTAGTGGACAATTTGGAAATCATTATAGTAAATTTTCTTCTCTTCTTGTCAAGCATGTGGATGAAATACAGCAGTTGTTTTCCCATTTGTAAATTTTCTTGAGTTTAAAATCAGTTGTTGGAACAATTAATTGGACTTGATGATTAATATTTATCAGTAGATTAATTCATCTTCTTTGAATGCAGGTGAATGCTTTCTTCCTTCTATTAAAAACATCTTATTTATCTGGTCAGTTGAAAGGTGTAGAATATTATTTTAGACACATCTTTTCTTTCCTATGTGATGTGCAGCTTCCTCCAGATGGTCCGGCAAATGGAATATACATATAATTTTTCTAGCCCGCCATTTCTTATATTTTCAACATTCAAATTTGATAGTTTAATAATCTGAATCAATCACAATAATAATCTTAATAATAATTCAAGACAGCTTTTTATATCCAATTTTTAGCTACCTTAACCAATCAGAGATAGCATCACTTGCTATTTTTGGACAAATTTGTTTTAATTAGATCTCTAATTTATTTTCAACCAAAGTATTTTTCAACTGAAAAGTTTAATCCTTTTTCCAGACACTTTTGTTTTAAAAAAAAAATAGACTCAATTCTTATTTCCTTTCTTTTGTTTTTTCTTTCTTTTTAACATCCAGGTAACACTTCAAATCTTTGAGCTTCCTTCTTTAGATCTTGATAAGACAATTTCAAAAATTATAGTTCTGACTCATTATAAGCTTCCAAAGTGAAACAATCATTTACAAAAAAAAATTACTACAAAGATCGATATCTGATTAAACAGATTTCCTCTTTTAACAAAAAAAATTGTACAAAAAAAAATAATTTAACAGATTTAATACTTCCTTTTCTTTCAATATTTAGGAAATGTAAAATTTTGTATGTAATGTACACACATCCTTCATTCTTTCAAATCATTCATAAACTAACCTTAAATACTATAATTGCTAGCTTAGTAATTATAACCCAATTATTTAATTAAATCTGTAACTTTTAAATCCCACTTATAATTAAAGAAAAGCAAAATAGAAGTATAGAATAAAATGTTAGAATTGATCAAGCATAGCTTAGTTTTAAAGAAAGTTAAAATGTTGAATATTTGAAATATAAAACAATTAAATAATTTACACATACATTGCCTATATGTATGCATTATAACTTTGCTTTTTAAAGAAAAATTAAATATTAAATAGTTTAAATGTGTGTATTACCTTTCTATCAACACACAAACAAGTAAAGCATGTAATTGTTGACCCATTCTTTCTCTGTTTAAAGCTTTTAGAACTGGACCTTGTAGGGTTTAAACTTGGATGCCCTACAACTTCCTTTATGGTTATATAAAATTGTGATGATGATTTTGTTTTACCTTTTCTACATGCAC
>JAQFVV010014525.1:0-34091 GCA_028023455.1 Epiperipatus broadwayi
CATGGTGACCCATACAAAAGGGCACAATATATATATATATAAAATCAAGTAATAAATACATATAAATAAATGACTGCACCAAAGTTAAAAGAAAGAGCATATGAGAGAAAATTAGATTTATAAAATCATTTAAGAGCAAAAATCATTTAAGAGCAAATTACATTTACATATTAATTTAAAAGATAGAAAATTGAACAATACATTAGAAATCTTGATAGCAGGATTTGAGATTAGTGAAGCTAGATTCATTTTCAAATATTAGCATAAAAGTTACCTTGTGCAAATTTAATAAGTCTATTTTCAAAGTACGGCTCATGCATGGCAAATTGAGGATCCAAATGAATTCTTGGTGACAGCAAGCTTCTCTATTAGCATTTTTAAAAGTTCTCCATCGGATCTTTACTTTCTTTCAGGGCAGCAGTTAGATGGTACATTAGCGGGAAGAATGACCCGCCAGGGTCAGTAGAGGGTGGATTTACGACTACATCGTTTTAGATTTCAAGCGACGTGTAGTATCTTTACAATAAGTTCTCTCAATAATAGCTAATCTCTCAATAGTAGCCAATCTCATCTGTGATTCAAAATTCAGTCATTTTATACTTTTTCTTTTATTAGTTGTTTTTGAAGATGCAATTGTAAGATAATGTCCAAAAATAAATTCAAATCTATTTCCAGATTAGAAATAGATTTGACAACATGTTTTTTTAACAAAAGTATCTCTAATCTTAATCCCCTTTTAAGTAAAACTTTAATTAAAAATACCTACCCCAGATTACAATAGTGCTTCCAACCCTTAATTATTTTTGGACAATTAACAACAGTCACATCTTCCATATTGGATTTTATAAAAAATATACAGTTTAATAGAAAAACAAGCAATTTAAAAAGAAAAAGTTAAAAATGACATATAATAAATATTTAAAAACATCAATATTTTGTTAGTAAGTTTTGCTCCTATATATATATATTTGAGCCGCATCTATAATACTTTAATAAAAAAGAACTAATAATTAATAAAAAGAATTAATAATAATTTTAAAACATGTTATTGAAACATTAAATTTTATAATTTAGGCGCGCATCTCAAATATATACATGAAATATATATACACGACAAAAGGAGCAGGATGGGAAATAGGGATTTAAACACAGGTTAGTAGGTAGAAACATGAAGCACAATCTTAAGCTAAGATTTACTGCTTCAATATACTAAATCAGTATTTTAAAAAACAATATTTAAAAACTATAATGCTATAAATCAAACATTGTAATGTAACTTTAAGCAGCCTAAAATGCTACAATGGAAAAAAGTGCGGGAAAAGAAAAATCAAAAACGCTATAAATCCAAGCATTGTAATAGTAAATCTCAAAAAATGAAAAAACGCTATAAATCCAAGCATTGTAATAGTAAATCTCAAAAAACTAAAAAATGAAAAATGATATAAATCCAAGCATTGTAATAGCAAATCTCAAAAAATTAAAAATGCTACAAATCAAGCATTGTAATAGTAAATCTCAAAAAATTAACGTATGTTAAGGCATTTAAAAATAAAATAAAAATGCTATTTGCAAAAAGAAAGCTCATTCCTGTCTTCAACAGTATATACTAAATCAGTATTTTAAAAACCAATATTGAAAAACTATAATGCTATATATCAAACATTGTAACATAACATTAAACAGCCTAAAATGCTACAATGGAAAAAATGCGGGAAAGAATATAACATTGAAAATTAAAAAAATTACAAAATCCTTTAAAATAAATCAAAAACGCTAATTTATAGAGTGATAATCAAACATTGTAATAGTAAATCTCAAAAAAAATTAACTTATGTTAAGGCATTTTAAAAAAAAAAATCGTAAATGATATTTACAAAAACCCTTTATAGCTGAAACACAGTCTTATATATACCTGTGTCTATATATGTAATATATAGGGTATCACTTTCAAAAGCTTACTCCGGTCTTTCAAAAGTATACAATAAATCTCAAAAATCAGTATTATAATTTTAAAAAAATATTTAAAAAGTATATTGCTAAATCTCAAATGGTGGGAACATTACTTTCAACACTATTTCGTGAAGTATCAAGAAATAAAAAACCTAATTAACTTATTATTAAAAATATATATTTTACATTTGGCTTTGGGATTATCCCTCCAAGAGTTATAATAATAAATCACAAATCTTAATAATAGACATATTAATACATATTACAGTTAGCGTTTATTTAAATAATTTTTTACCAATATTTTAAGAATAGTAAAAATATTACCAACTTTCTGGATCGGTTGCTTGTCCACGCAAAGCCTTTAACAAATTATACTTTTAAGATTTAAGTTTATTATTTTAAAGAGGACGCCAGTAAAATTAATTTGTTCAGGTAATATCGCAGCTTGACATGGTCTCTTTCAAATTTATTTTTAAAACTGTGCTTGGATCTCATACAAATTAAACCAGGTATGTGTGATGTAAGATAATTTCTAAGAATGATGATCAGGGATTGCCTTTTGTCTTACTAAGATAAAAGGGCTAAGTTAAGAAGTTTAATAATAGAAAGCAAAACTTTCAAATTTTAAAAACAGCTGTAAACAAACCAATGCAATAGAGGGGTAAAATTATTATAAAATTTTTTATAATAAATTAATGATTTAAAAATATAATTGCACTGTAATAAATTACAAATCATAATTTCTACTCGTATATATATGTGTGCCGATACATGTATTAGTTTTAAGATTTAAGTTTTAACACTTTAAAGAGGACACAAGTAAAATTAATTGTTAATTTATTCCGAAAATATTGTTTTTCATTAATATTTAAAAAATAAAAAAAAAATGAAGACCAAAGATTTTGTATCGAAACTCATCTTTATACCCATTTTCAAAGTCATATGAACACATGAACAAAAACCCTTTATATTTCAGTTTTTTTATTTTTTTAAATATTAATGAAAAGCAGGTCAATTATGTTTTGGTTTTTGCAATATATTTGGAATAAATTATCAATTAATTTTACTTGCGTCTTCTTTAAAGTGTTAAAACTTAAATCTTAAAACTATGACTTGTAATTTATTACAGTGCAATTATATTTTTAAATCATTAATTTATTATAAATTTTTTTATAATAAGTTTTACCCCTCTATTGCATTGGCTTACTAGTTAGGCTTGAGGCATAAAAGTTTGTTTACAGCTGTTTTTAAAATTTGAAAGTTTTGCTTTCTATTATTAAACTTCTTAACTTAGCCCTTTTATCTTAGTAAGACAAAAGGCAATCCCTGATCATCATTCTTAGAAATTATCTTACATCACACATACCTGGTTTAATTTGTATGAGATCCAAGCACAGTTTTAAAAATAAATTTGAAAGAGACCATGTCAAGCTGCGATATTACCTGAACAAATTAATTTTACTGGCCTCTTTAAAATAATAAACTTAAATCTTAAAAGTATAATTTGTTAAAGGCTTTGCTGGACAAGCAACCGATCCAGAAAGTTGGTAATATTTTTACTATTCTTAAAATATTGGTAAAAAATTATTTAAATAAACGCTAACTGTAATATGTATTAATATGTCTATTATTAAGATTTGTGATTTATTATTATAACTCTTAGAGGGATAATCCCAAAGCCAAATGTAAAATATATATTTTTAATAATAAGTTAATTAGGTTTTTTATTTCTTGATACTTCACGAAATAGTGTTGAAAGTAATGTTCCCACCATTTGAGATTTAGCAATATACTTTTTAAATATTTTTTTAAATTATAATACTGATTTTTGAGATTTATTGTATACTTTTGAAAGACCGGAGTAAGCTTTTGAAAGTGATACCCTATATATTACATATATAGACACAGGTATATATAAGACTGTGTGTTTCAGCTATAAAGGGTTTTTGTAAATATCATTTACGATTTTTTTTTAAAAATGCCTTAACATAAGTTAATTTTTTTTGAGATTTACTATTACAATGTTTGATTATCACTCTATAAATTAGCGTTTTTGATTTATTTTAAAGGATTTTAGTAATAGTTTTAAATTTATAATTACAACTTTAAAGGATTTTGTAATTTTTTAAATTTTCAATGTTATATTCTTCTTTTGCTTTTTTTTTTTTTTCCCGCATTTTTTCCATTGTAGCATTTTAGGCTGTTTAATGTTATGTTACAATGTTTGATTTATAGCAATATAGTTTTTAAATATTGGTTTTTAAAATATTGATTTAGTATATACTGTTGAAGACAGGAATAAGCTTTCTTTTTGCAAATAGCATTTTTAATTTTTTTTTAAATGCCTCAACATACGTTAATTTTTTGAGATTTACTATTACAATGCTTGGATTTATAGCATTTTTGATTTTTTATTATTGTATCGTCTCAGGCTATTTAAGCCCTCAACGTTTCGCTCTTTCCCATCACTTTTTTAGTGTGGTGCCTCGGGCTATTTAATTTTGACATTACTTTCTTGTCTCCCTTTTTTTTTTTGTAGTGCCTTAGGCGATTTATTTTTTTGAAAACTGGGTGTTTCTTGTCAATGTCATTTATCGCTTGCATGTGCTAGCAGTGTTTTTGGGTGTTTTAAAATTCAAAATGGCCACCAAGCACGTACTATATTAGCACCAGAATATCTATATAAATAAAAATGTAAATGTTCATTTGTTCAAAATCTTAAATCTCCAAAAGTTTTTCACTGATTGCTTTGAAATTTTGGCACAACATTGCATTTGAATATGCATGTGTTTTTATATACCTACTATTATATACCTGTGACAGGTAAAAACATGCTTTTTTTGAAAAACAGCGCTATCTGTTGGATGTAAAAGCAACACACGCTATACTAAATATTTTATGATTCCATGTCAATGTTTTGCTTGCATTGTTAAATTGAATTTTCATAGATTTCAATTTATTTTCATTTTGATTTAATTATTTCATGTGAGAGATTGCAATTTCTAATTTGATTGGCATTTGCAATCACCATCAACAAAGCTCAGGGCCAATCTTTAGAATTGTGTGGTTTAGATCTAGACACAGATTGCTTCTCACATGGACAATTTATGTTGCATGTTCTAGAGTTGGCAAATCAGACAATCTATATCTGTTCAGACAATGGAACAACAAAAAATATTGTATACCCACAAGCATTGTGAAATTAAACATATTAGAAACATGCACCTTCTCTTTTCTTTCTTTTCCATTTAACAAGACTGAGCCACAACTACGTGTGATCGGGTACAGCTAGTTTTAAATAAAAATTCTGTAAAAACTGAAATCTTTTAGTACTTAAAATAATGTGATCAATTATTAATGATTCAGAATATAATTTTTTTTTTATTGCTCAAAGTTGATTAAATGATATGGAAAAAACGTACAGAAGAATATTAGAATTGCCTGTTCTTTTCTCTGAAATAAAATGACAATTTGTTTAAATATTTTATAAAATTATCTGTAATTTTTAAAAAGTTACTTTTTTTAATATAATTTATAATAATTGGTTCATTATTTAATTTGATGTGTTTTATTCTCTAATTTTATTTAGAGCTGTGTTCAAATTTTGGAATGTATCTTAATATTTAATTTCAAAACATTTTATTATTTGCAAACTATTTGTAGATAAATTATTTTAGAAAGTTTGTATTTCAAAAAGTCATCCTATAGTAAATATACTTTCATGTAAACTGGATATTAAAATATGTATTTGAAATTTCAAATTAATGGATTCTCTAAACTATTCTTTGTTCCATTTTAATTCAAATAATTGATATTTTATAGTAAATATTATATAGGATGAAAAACAGGTAAACTCTCTATGCAGTAGTGCCATTCAGTGCAAGCAAGAGTAATCAATAGATGCAAGAAAGTTTATGCATAAAATCCCTTTCTAGTGCCTACTCATTCAATATCATCAGACTAGTTTCTTGCTTGTGGCTTTCATCAGTGATGAGCCTTGGATCCATTGATTACTTTGGCTTGCACTGAGTGGCACTACTATATGGAGAGATTTGCTTGTTTTAACAGCTTGAGAAAGTATAACAAATGGTGATTATGCGATGTTTAGTGGTTTATATAGGATGAAATAAGAGATAGAGAGTGAGGGAATGAAGGATGAAAAGACTAATCTTTATTTGAAAATTTAGAAGTTCCAAAAATAGTACATAAAAATAGTTATCTATTGCAATAATCTACCTTCTAGCATTATTTAAAAGCTCTCTACACTCTGAATGGGATATGATGGAAAAGGCATGGAAAATGAGCAATGGGTTTTTGTTTGATTGTCTGATAATCAGAAGGGAATCATATTTGATATAAATTAACATATAAGACTGAGTTTTGGTTTGGAGATTATTTTTATCATCCATCCCTTTAGTTGAGTATTGCTAAGTGCATACAGAATTTAGAAGTTGATGAATACTGAGTTCAGTACTATTTCATTTTAAATTACTAAGCTTTATTGTAAAGTGATTGCAGATTAATATAAGAATAATTATCCATGTTAAAATGTAAAGATTTTATTTTTCAATTATTCATTAATGGAAAGTTAGCTAACTTTTTGTCAAAAATTTATCAGGTTTTTTTTCCTTGACCATTCATATAAGCACTATGAATACTAATTAAATCAAGATGACTTGAGATTCTACAAGTATGAATAATTTTACTTTTATTTATAAAATAAAAAAATACATCTACATAAATATAATGTGATTATATAAATGTATTAACAATCAATCCCCTACATGCTGATAAAGTTATTGCAGCCTACAATTAAGTTTTTCATTTTCTGTTAATATAGAATAATTATTACATACTCTGATCTTTATTCTAA
This sequence comes from Epiperipatus broadwayi, assembly GCA_028023455.1. Lineage (NCBI taxonomy): Eukaryota > Metazoa > Onychophora > Udeonychophora > Euonychophora > Peripatidae > Epiperipatus > Epiperipatus broadwayi. Next base: position 6,824 of record JAQFVV010014525.1, read on the forward strand.
AAGTTTACTTCTACTTATATTACAAACTAATAGTATTTAAAATCATTTTCCTTTTTGTGGAATTATTGAATATTCTTTTTATATCGAATTATGAATTACTGATTGTTCCTGTTGCTTTGGTTGCAGTAATAGAATGTAATGCACTTGATAATTAAAATCTATTTAAATAATAGTGTTGATAATTCATGTAGTAGTATTATTTCATATTACTATATTTTAAGTAATAACTACATTGCATTTTTTAAATCTATTAATGCAAGCAAAGCTACATGTACAAGTCAATAATAGTTGTTACCACTTGAGTTGCATCTCATCTTTTGTAAAAATATATAGCTCTTTTGATAGGAATATGTCTGATCTACAAGAAAAGTACTTTTTAAGATCCTTATCAACATCTTAATCATATACTTATTTAAGCTATTTGTTCTAAAAAATTTATAATTCACTGAATTAAATATTTTTCTAAAGGAAATTCTTAATGTTGAAAACAAACTTATAGGCCATTCTCAACTCATAAAGTGCAGTACATTACAATAGAAATCAATTTTCTCAAACATCTGCACTTTACCAGCATTCATTTTAGTTAAAATTTTACAACTTCTTTCATCAATGCTACACAATTTATTTCACCCTTTTTTAAAGTTTACTATTTTTTGTTCTATATATTACTTATATAATCTTACTAACTTTTCAGTGAATGTACATTTTTTACTAATAAATGCCCATTTCTATCTTTAATCATTTAGAAAATTCTTAAACTCATCTATTGTTATTCAAACTAGTTTATTTCTCTATAAATTAAACGATTTTATTTAATTTTGCATGCTTTGGATGATTAATCTGCACAATTGGTTTTGTTTCCATTCCAATGTTTATTTGAAGGGAAGTTTGTTTTAAAATATTACTTAAATAAATGTTTTATACATTCTATTGATTAATATTGTTTTTAAAAATAAAATTGTTGTAATTTTTTAAAGGCAATAATTATTTGAATAGTTTAAATTTTAGTATTCTTTTTGAATTGTACCATGTGTTGATTATTAATTGAATGGTAATAACAGTAGTAATGGTTCCAAATGATATCTATTATGATTATTATAAATTAAATTATTCATATAATTTTAGTCCAGAATTTGAAGAAGATATTTAACAGTCTTGAATATGCTAAATAATTGAAAAACATTAAGATAAAGAAATTGAATAAATTATTGTGTTAAGAGGAGAATAATTTTTTAGAAATATTTTGTCTTAAGTAGAGCATGAACAAAAAATCCAAACCATTTTAAAACTTACTTTATGACATGTGGATATACTTAAAGGGAAATTGTAAATGGCAATTTTTGTTAGTTAAATGTTTATTAGAAGTCATGGTTAATTAAAAATATTACTACAATAAATGTTTCATAACTCTATTGAACAATGTTATTTTTAAAAATAAAATAGTTTAAATTTTAACAATTCTTTATGAAATAGATAAATTTACCAACTTTTGATTACTTACTTTTTAAAGTTTAGATTATGACATGAGAAATAGTTTTAAAGTAAAATCCTAAAAGTTATCAATTCAGTTATGTAACAAAATTTAATTAATTTAAAATATATTTACAAATCAAATATTAATTTGTTTTACCAAAAAATAGAATTGCTCCAGTTCTGTAGTATGTAATATGCAGACCACAACATATTTTGCATCTAAAAAATTTTCCAACATCTTTTAATCAATGCTGCCCTCTTTTTGAGTTTTGTTTGACATCATTAAAACATGTTGCAAATTACTATTGTTTTTAAAACAAGTGTATAAAACAAAAATTTGTAGCCTATAAAATTTTGCACAAAAAAAGGAAAGAAAATTATGCGATTCATCAAGATTATTGCAAAATTTTTTGAGTTATAAAATAACAAACAAATAAACAAAAACATTTATATGGATTTTTTTTTTTTACTAATCACTTATTTACCACATCAAACCAGCAATCAAACAAAAGACGTGAAGCATTTATTCGTTGTTTCAAGATGAAAAATGACCAGAGATTCCAACCTTATAGAGGAAAACAAAAGAAATGCTGGATCCTCAGTCTAGAAGCCAGTCTAGTTTATGAAAAACAACTCCCAATAAACAATTACCATCTCCATTTTCAATGAAAACAAATACCAGTGAGTTTATCCACTAAATATGGTAAGACCCTGCTTACAGGCAGGTTGTTAAACATAAAAAGATCTCATTAGAATGTTTTTTATTTTGAGATCAGATTATGAAGATAGGGAACATGGAAAAGGGAAAAGAGTTGATTCGTGCATTAGCAAACTTAACTTGTAAATGGGATAATTTATCTGAATATACAAGGCAGATATGCCCCTAAATAGAAATTAGCATTAAAGGAATTGATGTCAATGCATTGATTGATTCTGGAAGTCACATTATCTGATATCTAAAACGATATGAACATAGAATAAATGTTAACCCTCTCATATTTTTGTTCCCACTAAAGTCTATACAAATAATGTTGACTAACAAAGAAAAAGTACAGCTAGGCTCAAAACAAATGTGGATCAAGATTAAATAAATGAGATTACATTATATGTTTTGATACTAAAAGCATTATTTTATAATGTACTGGCGTCAGATTTTATGCACCAGTTTAATTGCATATTAGATTATACACAGAATTTAGTAATCATTCATGGGGAAAATGTTGAATTTGCAGCTGCCAAATTATATTACAATGAAATTAGCTGTTTAAAACTTATTGATGAACCTCAAGATATACTAGATAATGCTAATATGGGGGAGTTGGCATAGGGATTATGGGAACAAACCTTTATGATATAGTGAATCAATATCATGAAATATTTTTAGAGATACCAGACACTATTTCTGAGTATATACATCATATTAAGGTCATTGGAGGACCAACCTCCCAGATTATATCCAATACATCAATATAAGGCTGAAGTAGGAAGACATATAACAAATGATAGATTGGGGAATAATTGTGAAATGTTTATCGCTCTATAACAACTCCTTAGTGGCTGTAAATAAAGGATGGGTCTATAAGATTATGCCTAGATGTGAGACAACTGAATAAGATTAGTATTCCTGATAGAAATATACCTCAATTTATCTATGACTTATTAAATTTTGTAAACAGCAAGTTTTCACATATCATCTTGCAAATTGTACTCCATTAAGGTGACCAAAAGTATATAGCATTTCGATCTGATGGCTATTCTTATAAATTTCAGGTTATGCTATTTATGTTGTTAAATAGCAGAGCTAGCCTATTGAGATGCTTGAATCAAATCCTGTCTGATGAAGTTAATTCCTTAGTGAAGGGGGTTGTTTCCAAAAATCTGCAAAAACATTTACTTTATCTAGAACCATTCTTTTTGGAATGTAAAGATAAAGGCATTTCAGATTAGTACTTTTGGGACAAGTGGTATTAGGCCACATCCTGTCAAAATAATAGCCATCAATAATTTTGAAAATCCTAGAACTTTAAAACAAATGTGATCATTCTCGGGGCTGTGTAATTTCTATTAGAGGCTTATCCAATTTTAGCCTTGGATATGTAGTCTATGCTTCAATTAAAAAGAATGTAACCTGGAGGACATGATCAACATTTTGAAAAAATTAAAATGAAATTTATTGATACCATTGTCTTGTCTTATCCCAATTTTTGATAAGTCTTTTTATGTCCAAACTAATAGCAGTTGCTATGGACTTAGTGCAGTTTTTTTCCAAATCCAGAACAACCAACCAGGAGTTCTCTATTTTTAAGTAGCTACTAAAAGACCCAGAGTTGAACTATTCTATCATAGAGATATGAGCTTTCCAAAAATGTAGACAATTTTTCTTGAGTTCTGAGATTATTGTGATCATGGATCATAAGAGCCTTGAATTCCTGAATCATAGCTACCTAACTAATAGTCAGTTAGTTCAGTGAAGTTTATTTTTTCAAGAATTTTAATATTCAGTTCAATAATGTAAGGGATCTAAAAATATTGTAATTGATATTCTCAGTAGAAATCCAGTTCATGTGATGCAGAAACATTTAAGTGTTAAATGATTTATATATCACAATTCTGAATGTAATGCTGGATGAATCGGTGGATAAAAGTTTAAAAGCTTTTCTCCAACCACAAAGAAATACTGATAAACTTAAAGAGATAATTTACTTTCTAAAAGAGAGATCAGATATGGCATGTGTTCACCATCAGAAACATTTGAAGATAACATCTCGGTGTTGAGTTAGAAATGAGATTTTGAAGTATCAAGTTAAAAAAGATACATAGAAAATTGTGTTACTTATGAAATTAGAAAAGATTTAATTTACTATATGCACTGTTTATCAGGGCACTTTGATTTGAAATGTGGAATATTTATTACACATTCTGTTTTATTGGCTGAAAATGTAATATAATTTCTGTATTGAGCAATTGTGAAATATACACCAGATCAAACACTGTAAGAAGTCTTATGCTGAAGCATTATATCCAGTATTATCTAAGAAGGCTAATGAAATTCTCTATGGATTATTATGGTGTATTGCCAGTACGTAGTGGCTTATTTTTTACACAAGCTAATGCAAAGAACACTATCAAGGTAATGGAAAATCAACACATCCCAATTATTGAAAAACCTGAAAGTATTCTACCTGTTCATGGAACACCATTTATATCGGCAGAATGGCATCATTGGTTATTAAAAAAATATATTAAATAGACATTGACTTTCTTCCATAATCCTCAATTCAATCCTTGCAAAAAGGTGAGAAAAGTTGGAAGAGTACTGAGTGTATTTGTCCATAAGAATCATCATGTGTGGGTAAATGAAATAAAAAGAGTTGTGAATTATATTAATTGGATATGGCATGAGTCTATAGAATTTGACCCTATCTACATTTACTTTGGGAAAGCTGCACCAAAATCTCATAAAAACACTAAATTTAATAGCAGAAGATATTAATACTAAATATTGAAACAGTAAGATTCGTATTCGAATCTTAAGTTTCACCTTTTTCTGTCATTTCTCACTGACCGATCTATCCCGCCCAAATTTAAACTTTTTGGTATCGAATTGTGTGTGTAGCAATCTTAGAAGTGTATAAATATGTGTAGAATTCAGCATAAACACGCACACATTTCGATCTCAAATTAAATGCAATAAATAGGGATAAAATAATATAATTTAGATTTCTTTTAGTTATATAATTTTGTATAATTTTAATCATTTATTTTGGATTATAAAGTTCGTATTTATTGCTTTGTTTAAATTTCATTTAATAATAATTCTAAAAATATCTGATGTAATATTTAATTAAAAGTTAAAATAATCTTATGTTCCCTTTTTGTTTTTGAAATTTAAAAGCATCGGTCAGTGATAGATAATAGATTAATTAAAGAAAAATTCCCCAAAATTAATTAGTAAATGTAAAATGTAAACAATAGAATGGCAGCTTTCTTTAATTAAAAACCAACTAAATGCATTGATTATCCTCGGGGCAGATTAAGTAAACCTAAAAATATCTTAACAAAAATGTGAAAGATCAAGATAAAAAAAGAGGCCATCTTAGACTTGCTGGAGACATTCACTTAAACTTTAGCTTTGCTCTCGATCACTGAGAGTCTCCAAAAATATAAAAATAATTTGTTCCTGCCAAGGTATGACCGAGTAAAGCACCTAGATTATCCTCCATCGGGTTATGGCCCACCAGATGCTGAACTTTCCATTGCCCGTCATAAATTCACCACGAAGATCTGCTGCCTGAAATGAATGAGAAAGCTGCTGCTGCCATGAAATTAAAGAAATATCTAAATACAAGAAAGACTTGCCACTCGTGAACCTTTTGCTGATAAACTCATGGAATAAGAAAACTTCTGATAAAACAGGTACCTGTCTGTGTTCAAACTCTAGAGTACTCTAATAATATGCTATAGCTATTCTTCATATTACTTATCTAAATTTATAAAATGTAAAATCTATCATTTGTATAACTAAAACTGAATAATTAACTTAATGTGTAAATTTCTCTACTAATCTAGCTTACCTCATTCTGTCTTGGGTGCGTATTTCTATAATCTACATTTCTATCTATAGTTATTATTTAATTATTGCATGCTCATAATTATTTCAATTTTCAAAGTTTAAATCTATGATCGCTTAAAACAATGAATGCGTGTCAAATTTTCATTAATATTTCTTTAATAACTTAACTTTCATATAAATCGACACGCATTCAATGCTTCATTTATTGTAATGCAGGGGTCTACTACTTCGCAAATGGCTGACGTATTAGTTACAATAATTCCCAAGTTATATCTGTTTTGTATTTATTAAATCATCATGAATAATTCCAGAAAATTACATTTCTTTGAGAGTCGCCAACGTTCTTTAGTAAATGTTGATAATGTAAGTCCTAGTTAGAAATCTATTTTAAATCTCATCATAATCGTTTATACAGTATACATGCGCTACGTTTTAGAGATGCGATGACCCATTCTGCCGTGAAATTTCCGGATTCTTCAGGGTTGAAATTAACCCCAGTCGTCCTACACAAGGGGCATAATGGGTGCTCCCGTAGGACTTGACAACGTCATGCAGCCAGCCGGCAAAACTGCGACACGGACCGCTTGTCCCTGGTTATGCTTATATGACACCTTACTTCGTCGAGTCGAGGCCGAGACCAACCTGACATTCTTATAAACCCATTCGTGGCATTGCAGTTTCGATATCCTGCCATTTCATATCGCCTTTCTAAAGCGTACCACGTGCTCCTTTACTTAGTTTTATTATTCTATATATCACTCCGCCTCTGCATTATCTTCATAATTCACTCTCAAATAAATGTTTGCCCTTAGTTATAAATAAATATTTTAATTAAATAAATATATGTCTGCCATTACTCTGAAATCTTACTTTAGACTCTTGCATTGCAAAGGTATAAATTCTCCAAGGCATGCATTAGAAATACTCACTCGAGAATTTTAGGTAGCTAGATTACGCCTTCAAATAAATGTATTCCTTTTGTAAACATTTCAGTATCGGAAATACCGCTACTGAAATCCTCAATATAAAATAATGTCTAAATAAATCAATGTATTCTTTAAAATATAATCATGTCGCAAATTCCGCTACTGAAGCTTTGAATCCCTAAATATTGTTAGTAAATGATTTTATTAAAATGTATTAATAAATAATTTTAAACTATATGCCTGCAGTTACGTTTCATTTATTCGATACCCATTCTATATAATATTTCCTCGATTATGTAAATATGAATGTTTAATTAATATTAGTTTGATTATTGGCTAACTCGAGAATAAAATAATGAATCTCTTGCATCTCCCTGACCACCGTGCCTAAGGAAATATTTACTAATGTCGCATCAGATGCGTTGTTTCGTGGATTGTATTGTGGAACCGATAAACTATGTTCGAACTCAGTACCACGGGTGGCTTCGCTACTCGATGGAGCTGCTGTTCTGTATGGTGGTCGAATTCTGCACTATGTTTACGAGTCACATGTTTTCTGACCGTTACAATATGATTATGAGAAGGCTTATAGTTTAATGTGCAATCATGATAAAAAAATGAAACATAAACAAAATCACCCCCCCCCTCTTTGCTTTTTAAAGATATGTGATAAAGTTTTTGTGTAAGTATCTAATGATAGTGTGTTGGGATAACACATTTTTAAGAAGTTTAAATTTTTTTATAAAGGGCCATATGTAATTATAATGCTAATATCTTAAAAGCCATATCAGGTCATGAATTAAAATTTAAATGACATTAAAAGCAGAAGAGAAATTACCAGCTTGCTAGAGGGTAAGAATGACATTGATATTGAAAAAAAAAATTTTTTAATTCATAATTTAGATGGTAAAAATAACTAAGAAACATGACTAGAAAAGATGAATTGATTTCTGCAGAGGATGAATAAAAATGCTTTTGTAGTTTGTTTGGATATGATCTTTCCAATGATGAATTGGAATTTGATCATATATGCGAGACACTGTTATGACACAATAACATCTTTTTCTTTCCAAGTAGTTTACTCACTCACCTACAAGGCTCAGAGGAAGAAAAGTGCAGTTTGTGGAATTCATCAGCCTCTAAGACTCAAAAGGGAGCAAGGCTTATATTTTATTTTGATGTGTTGTTGGTAGCTTATCAGAAGAATCAAACAGAGATAATACTTCTAGTATCCATACCATGCTTCAGTGTATATTTTAATAATGTTTTATGATGGCATTTTTATAGATCCTAGAGTTGAAATCTTGTGCATTCTTTATGGCATTTAATATCAAGCAAATCTGTTCACATTATAATTTAATATTCTACCACAATCTTATTCAAAGAATTTAGTGTGTACAAGTTATTACCCTAAGCTTCGAGTAGTTATATTTATGAGCAAAGGCCGAAGCCCCTCTCAAGCGCCAATCTTATCCATTAATAAGAATTATACATCTCAAAAGTGCAAACAAAAGTTCCAATGGACACTTTGGGTATTTTATCCGAACTAGCTTAATCTCGAGGGTCTGGGAAAACAATGTTTATCGGGGGAACAAAGCGATGGTGATCTTATTAAGAGACGTCATATAGATATATAATTATAATTTCTATCTAAATCCAATCCTATTACAATAGCCCATCAGTTAACAGAAACCCAGAATGTAAATAATATATCCAAGTTTAGATAGTTAGAATAGCATAAATTTTAATCTTGAACTTCTTTTTTCTTTAAAAAATAGTCAGTATAAACAATATTCACCAAAATATAAAATAACAAACCAATTTTCTTTAAAAAACTTGTTTTTTAATTATTATGACTATATGAATTTTAATTTCAAGAGCAACGTTTCGACTATTTACATCCTTATAGCCTTTTTCAAGCCACTAAAATATACAAAAAATAACAAAATAAATAAAATAAAACATTATATAATCATTAAACCCTATATATATTTCAAATCTTCACAAAATTCTTTTTAAAAAATTTTTTCTTTTAAAAACATAAATCTAATATAAAACATAAAAACATTACCTTCCTCTATTTAAAAAACCTACAATTTAAACTTCTATTTAAACCACTCTGTTTAAATTATATTTAGATAAAATACCTCAAAACCAGTCTTATCATCTACAAAAATCAATTAGTTTTTTAAATTCCTTAATATAAAAAATTTTTTTCTTTTTTAAACTTACTTTATAATTAATTATTGTTTCTAAAAGTTCTATTTTTTGCTAATGATGTGACTAGTTTTTTATCTTTTATAAAATCAATTAGTTTTTTATTCATATATGGTTTAAATTCCTTAATATAAAAATTTTCCTTTAAAAATCTTTCTTTATAATTAATTACTGTTTCTAAAAGTTCTATTTTGTAATTGATGTGACCAGATTTAGATTTATGAAAATAAATTGCAGATTTTTTATCTGATAGATGTTGTTTTAATCTTGTTCTTAACTTATTTTTAGTATTTCCAATATAAGAAACACTTTTACCAACATTCCAGCAGTCTAAACATTTTATCATATATACACCTTTCATAGCTTCAAGCATATCATATTTTTCATTATAATTAATCAGTTTTTTTAAATCTTTCTTTTTTTTATATACAGGATGTAATTTAATGTTAAATTTATTATTAATTTTTTTACAAATATTTTTAATCCTAATAAAAATATTTTTTGATACTTTAAATCCTATGTAAATTTTATTAATATTATTAACTTTATTATTAATTTTATTTTCTCCTTTAATCTTCTTTTTAATTAAATTCAAATTATAATCTGAAAAAATTTTTCCAATAATTTTATTTGGATATTCATTTAAATAACATTCCTTTTTTATCAATTCTAATTCTTTGTCCAATAATAAATCATTAGAACATATCAATATTGCTCTTTTAATTCTGTTTTTTATAATATTCATTTTACAATGTATATCAATGTCTGAAAACCAGTTAGTAATTAGACCATGAAATGTTTTTTTTCTAAAAACAGATGTATTAATACTTATTTTATTATTTTTTATAATTTTTTCAATTTTTACATCCATATATTCAATTTTATTATCCACTTCTTTTTCCATGGTAAATCTAATACTTTTCTCTTTATTGTTAATGTAATTTAAAAAACTGTTTGCTTTTCTTTTATTTCCTTTAAAAACCATGAAATAGTCATCAACATATCTTACAAAAAAACAAGGACCAACATCTAAATCTAAAAAATCTTTTTCAAAAATATTCATATATTCATCTGCTAAAAACCCGCTTAAGCAACTCCCCATACTTAATCCATTTACCTGTTCGTAAAACCTATCTTTAAATTTAAAAACCAAATTTTTACTACAAATCAATAAAATCTCATGTAATAAATAAGAATCTATTTTTAATTTTTTATTTTTATCATTAATGTATAATTCCAAAGCATAATTAATAGCTATATCTGGATCAACATTATTATACATATTTATAATATCTAATTTAACAAAATAAATATTTTTAAACTTAATATTCTTCAAAAAATTATTTAATTTTTCTATAAAATCCATTGAGTTGTATACTTTATTATTTTTTATTTACTTTACTATATTTTTTAAAAAAATTATTAAATACCCATTTAGAAATATTCTCATAATAAGTATCTCTACAACTAATAATTGGTCTTAGGGGAATACCATCTTTATGTACCTTTGGTATCCCTGTAATTGTTGCACATCTAATATCCATCCTTTTAAGCATGAACATTTCTATTTTTGTAATATATCCTTTATTTTCTAATTCAGTAATAATTTTATTAATTTTTATATTAATTTGCATGCTCTTATCTTTTTTTATAATTTTAAAATAACTACTTTTTAATAAATTACTCATTTTTTTATTATATTCAGTTTTCTCAATTATTACCATACTAGTAGATTTATCTCCTTTCAAAAAAACCAAGTCTTTATATTTTAATCTAATATTACTAATAATATTTAATTCACTTTTATTATTAACATTTTTATATTTATTATTATTAATTACATTATATTCTAATTTTTTAAATTCATATTCAATTTCATTAAATAAGAATTCTTTATTCATTCCTATATTAATACCATTATTGTTAAATTTATCAATAATTAAGTCTTTTTTGTTTTTATATCTATAATTTGTCTACAAATATCATCATGTGTATTTGGCACATATTTAAGCCCTTTATTTAAAATATTAATTTCATCTTTGTCAAAAACTGTATTTGTCAAATTAATTATAAACTTTTCTTTAAAACCATTATTACATGAATTTTTTCTCTTAGATAAAACATTTTTATTCCACTTATTATTTTTTATATTATTTTTATTTAATAACAAATTAAGTTTTTTATTATGTCTATTAATTACTTTTTTTTTAAAAAATTTCCATCTTATTATAAAAAATTTGGTATAGCAAAATATCTTCCCTAAATGTAATTAATTTGGTCAAATCAATATATAATTTCTTTATTTTTATCAATAAATATTCCTTTTTAACATATAATATCTTAATAAATTTATGTAATATTTTCCTTTCCCATTTAAAAACTATATTATCTTTAAAAAAACTTTTAATATTATATAATTTAATAAACCCAGGAATCAAACCATAATGATTACATGTCTTTAAAAATCTAATATCCAAATTTATTTTTACAATTTTTAATTTAAATTTAATCCATTCATTAATATATCTAATACAAATTTTAAACTGTTTATAATTCCTAATTTTGTTCCTTAAAAATTTAAAAAAATGTCTCAAATTGCATTCTTTTATATCCCAATAAGTATTATGTTCGTTAATCTTGAAAACATCAATATTCAAATCCATGTTGTTATTCTTCATCAGTTAATAAAAAATTATAACACTCCAATTGTAATCCAAGTTTAGATAGTTATCCAAGTTTAGATAGTTAGAATAGCATAAATTTTAATCTTGAACTTCTTTTTTCTTTAAAAAATAGTCAGTATAAACAATATTCACCAAAATATAAAATAACAAACCAATTTTCTTTAAAAAACTTGTTTTTTAATTATTATGACTATATGAATTTTAATTTCAAGAGCAACGTTTCGACTATTTACATCCTTATAGCCTTTTTCAAGCCACTAAAATATACAAAAAATAACAAAATAAATAAAATAAAACATTATATAATCATTAAACCCTATATATATTTCAAATCTTCACAAAATTCTTTTTAAAAAATTTTTTCTTTTAAAAACATAAATCTAATATAAAACATAAAAACATTACCTTCCTCTATTTAAAAAACCTACAATTTAAACTTCTATTTAAACCACTCTGTTTAAATTATATTTAGATAAAATACCTCAAAACCAGTCTTATCATCTACAAAAATCAATTAGTTTTTTAAATTCCTTAATATAAAAAAATTTTTTCTTTTTTAAACTTACTTTATAATTAATTATTGTTTCTAAAAGTTCTATTTTTTGCTAATGATGTGACTAGTTTTTTATCTTTTATAAAATCAATTAGTTTTTTATTCATATATGGTTTAAATTCCTTAATATAAAAATTTTCCTTTAAAAATCTTTCTTTATAATTAATTACTGTTTCTAAAAGTTCTATTTTGTAATTGATGTGACCAGATTTAGATTTATGAAAATAAATTGCAGATTTTTTATCTGATAGATGTTGTTTTAATCTTGTTCTTAACTTATTTTTAGTATTTCCAATATATAAGTTGTAATTAATCCTAAGATTTATTAGCACACGTACACATATCTCAATATCTTAAACATACAATTCATTCATTTGATACATATATATAATGAATACACATATTAATGAAAGAATGCGATTACACTGTCAGAGTTGTATCTTATTAAACAATTTAATAAATTATTAATTACTTTATTTAAATTGAAATAGCACATGTTTCTTAAACCATTACTAAATGTTCATTTAAGGCAGATTAAGAAAAGGTCAAAGTTACCTCATAAGAGCGAATGTTCACGTGGTTGAGATTAATAATCTGTAAGCTTACGGTATAGAGAAGATGTTGGTTTTAACGAAAGTCGCTGATCCGAACGATGATGACAGGTTCTGAAATATTCTGTCCAAAACAATCCCTACTAGACGTTAAGTAGATGAGTTTGACTTGATTGTGAGAGATTCTAGTTGTTCAGAGTTCCGTGGCCATTACGCTTGGTTGACTAAATGAAAAATCCATAAATAAAGTTCAGGCGGGTCCCACAATAGCTGTCCATTGAGCGGTCTAATGACCCACACAATTATTTTTACCCCCGCATGTAGACAGAGTACATTATGAATAATTTTTTTTTATTAATAATTAGGTTAATCAGTTTATATTTCTTTCTCTGCTTCCCTCTATCACTTCACTGCTTTTTCTAATTTTAAAATCACCACTAAATCATTGAGAAAAAATATAGTTCTATTCTTTAATGCTCTTTAACCTCACTTTTCTTTTCTATTCCTACGCCGATGACCAGATCTCAAGAATGCTTTTAACTTTCATTGTTCTAAAAATACTCTTGACCAGTTCTAAGAATTCCGGTGGACAGTCATTAACTGAAACCGCCCGCGACACAACTTTCCATTATATTTATTATTCTCCAGTCTGAGATGTTTAATGGGTTTTGCTTAAGAAACGTGTTTTATCACTGACATTTAAATCTATCTTACGATATTAATAAACAAAATATCTATTTAAAACACAAATAAATAAAAATAACGCAACTCTACATATAATCGCTTCTCTACATTCTTACATATAAATCTGTTAGTAATTCTCACACATCATAATACCACATACAACGAATATATATATACATTCATACCTTTAATTTATTAACGTACTTCATTCATACTCTTTTGTAACAGGGTTCGAATGACTATTTATAAATTTTACCGCATCGACCTATTTAATTCGCAACAACACTGGCAATTAACACCGTATTCGAACCCAGCTACTGTTACAATAGATATGTGTATTCTGTAAAACACTATTTGTGAAAATAAAATATAAAAATAATTAGAGAAATGAATAAGTTTTTTAGTAAGAATACAAATGAGAAAGAAAAGTTGCACTGTCCCATTGTCTTATTATCTTAAAGGGAGGGGATTTGTAGCTATAACAAATCTGATGTAGCCCAGATTGGTTGTATTATAACAATGTAAAGAGAAAAAAAGTGTTTAATAAAAATGTGAACTTACTAATAAATATACAAACTATTATTTATATGTGTGACTTGAGAAATAAAAGTAAACTACCTAAAAGTTACTATTAAGGATTATTAAATACTTTGTAATATGTGAAATAATAATGAATTAAATGAAGAAGGAAAAATGCTTTTGATATAATTTGAATTGTTGTAGTATATTAAAATTTTGTAATTGATAATATTTTAGAAGTTATAATTAAAAATTTAAATCAGCAATAATTTTTCTTCTTCCTATATTGTGAAATATCGATAAAGGGAGTAAGAAAACTTTTTTTTTCTTTTATTTATAAAACCTATGACATAATGTACATAAAATTTGTATCCACAACATGTTTCGAAAACAGGGTATTTTTCAAAATATATTGTTGCAATGATGCAAAGTTCTTATATTTCCTAGTTGGTCATGTATATGTTTTTTTGAATACAAAGTTGTTTGAAGAACATCAATTAGATATTAATAGATCTGAAACAAGAAACTAGGAAATATTCAAATTCTAAGAGCCCAGCAGTTCATCCCGTATTGTTTTGCATTAGAGTGCAGTCTACTATTGAAGTCATGTTGCTGTGATTCAAGTTGAAGATAAAAACAACTGCTGATTAAAACTTTTTCCTCCATAAGTTGTATTCTAGTTTTCAATAGTCCAGTTACAACAGTCAGAATGATGATTTTTATTTAGAAGAAACCCATCTACCATGTGTGGCTAGATAACTAAAATCACAGCAGTCAAAATTGGAAAATGCAGTCTGATCCAGAAATTGGTGAAGTTTGAAAAACCAGCTTGTGTAACACCTTTATAATGCCACGAAGGAAGAAATAGATAGTATAAAAATTACTTAAGCCCTACAGAGAGTATATCTCAGCTTTTTTCTGTATTTATTCTCTCTAACATCCCTAGTATTGAAGGAGAAGATCATCATTAAAAAAACTAAGGACGATAACAGTTAAATCATGGTTAGTGACTGCTTCAATATTTAACATGGTAAGATTTTATCACTCAATACTATAAGGCCTTAAATTTAAACCTAGCTTAAATTTAAAATATTGTTACTATAATATTTAATATTTTTGTGTGGGTTGATATTTGCAAGTATATATGCAACAGTTTTATTTACTTTTTTTATTAATTCATTTACTTTATGTTTGTAACTCAATCAAAATCTATGCTTTTGACACCCATATGCTAATTAATATCCACAACCCTGAGGAATCATGTAATCCAGTGGGAGATATGCTGGGAAGAGATTTGTTGCTTTTGAGTTTATTTTTTATTGAAACCGAAAAACAAAATATTTTTTGAAGTACTTGTATTTTCAAATTATAAATCATCATCATCGCATTGTTAAATATATATTTGAATTAAAATTTTTATTTGAATTTTATTAACCATTCAACTTATTATTTATTTGAATCCATCTTTAGAGTACACATTGAATAGACTTATATGTCTTAGTTTATCATTTAATATTTTATATATCCAGGTTCAAATTTGTATACTGTTATATAAAAAACCCATACTGTTAAAATTGAATAAATATGTGGAAGTGAGAAAAGAGGACAGACAATTTGCTAAAAATTTACATTTATGAAAAAGAAATATGAATAAAAAATGTTTTGGGAGTTGTATAAGAATAACAATTGGATAAAATATGAAAGGATATATCATTACACTAAAAGAAATTATTATTTGATGCAAAGACATGAGATTTAGTACCAGGAAAAGAAGACCCAAATGGAATCAGTATTTAAATTCTAGGTATAGTTTGTATAGATATTACAGGAGAGTGTTGAATTCTTATTTTTGGAATATAGGACATTGAAAAAGGATCAGAATAAATTGTATGGAGAGTGAGAAAAAATTAAAGACAAAGAGAGTAAACCAAGAAGTGATAGAATAGTGAAGCTAATGAAACAACTTATTAAAATGGAATAAGACAGCGAAAGAGATCAATGAGATCTAGAAATATATACAATATGTAATAATTTTGGGGTGAATGTTTTATTTTGCTAATAAAGCATTTAGAGTAGCCTATGCACAGAAACTTTTTACTTGTATTAATTATGTAAGTTTTTGCATACTGAAAAATCATTTCTTTGTCTTATTATAAGTTTTATTTTTTGAAAAATATAACATTTATTTATTTTCATTAATCTATAATTATTTTGAAATCACTAAACCTAAATATAAACATAATCACCAATTTTTTATTTATTTCTAGAATTGAAAACTTATAAAGGATCAGTGATGTATTTACGAGCTAAAGATTACAAAGTTTCAACTGCCACCAAAGATTCCTGCAAAGATAAAAAAGCAACAGTTGTCACATCTTATAGATCTCAGATTTCATCTAATGAAAATGATTTAGAATTTAAGCGTGAATTCATCAATCGTTCAAAAAGTTGTCCTACACAAATAAAATCTACACCTATAGTTAAAGAAGAAGAAGAACAGGTAATAGATATAAGTGATATAACTTTGAAACGTGAAGAAGAAGAATTGGAAATAGAATCAAAAAGAGTGGAGGATGAAGTTTTTACTGAAATACCAGCTAGTTGTTCTTCAGCAGATATTTTTGAATCGTCTTTACCTGATCTTTTTTCGCCTGTACCATCAGCTTGGGAATGCATTGAAGGAGAATTTATTTTGGTTTATGCAACATTACACGCGTTTATTAGTACTGACATTCTTTTGGCACCAGATGCTAAACTTGATGATGGTATAATACATTTGTTAGTTGTTCGTGCTGGTATTTCAAGAAGTGCTTTATTAACTTTTTTTTTAAGTCTGGAAAATGGAGAACATATTAATCTTCCTTATGTTGAAGTCATTCCTGTTACAGCATTTCGGATTGTTCCATGTGCTAAAGAAGGTATTATGACAGTCGATGGAGAATTGGTTGATTTTGGTCCACTACAAGCTCAAATTCTTCCTAAAGTAGCTAATGTTTTATTATAATATATGTATACATATATAATAATTTGGATGGTCAACAGTTTATCTATCTTATGAAGTATACATTTTTTGTGAATCAAAATTCTGAAAAATAATATTGGCATTTATACTCAGCATAATCACTAAAGGGAATACAAAAAAAATAAACATAAAGTAGAAAATGAAGGGATCATATTGCAATGATAGAAATTTAAGACAAATTAAAAAGAAAGAAATAGTATTTGGTTTTTATTATTTTTTAAAAAGAATTTTATTAATAAAACTTTAAAAAAATCAAATTTATAAGTATATAATTCATGATTTAATTATCATATTACTAAAACATTAGAATTTTTGATATTATAAATAAATAATGGAAATTTATTCAAACTATTTAAATGAATTTTTGATATTTTGTAATAGTATAATCATCATCATCATGATTAGGTTATTGCTCAAAAAATTATGTGACATTTGAATCTTTTAAATACAATAGTTCTATTTTATAGATTGAATGAGATTTATTTTACCTTGGTTAATAATCAATATGGGATTCTTAAATTCACTATTCTAGGACAAAAGAAACAATGCAAGCATTAATAAACACTCTTATTAAACATCAGGGATTAGTTTTAGAGTAAGAGAGAGAATCCACAGTCATCTTTTTATAAATACCCAACAAATTATTTTATAAGTAAAAAATAATTTGTTAATCCAAAAAAATATTTTCTCATTTGTAATATGTAATCAGCTGGTGATTAGATACAATTGTTCATTTTTTATTCTTTTCCCAAGTTTTACATTTTAAAACTTGAACAATTAAAGATACTAAAAACAGTGGATAGATTATTGCTACTACCAGATTATGGTGGTTAGATTAATGTGACGATGGCAGATGGCCTTCAGAATAAAGTGAAATGAAAATTTTGCCATTAAGCTGCTAATTCTGATTTATGGTTAATTACATAATTCATTCTTGGCAATTGATTCCAGATCTCATGTTACATACTGAAATTCACAGACTAATAGCAAACTATATGTATTTTTACTATACAGACACACATAAATTTATGTATATATTGCAAATATATGTTGAAAATGAATATAATACTTATATACATCAATATGTGCATATATTACATACACATTGAATTAAAAAATTTAAATATATAAAATTATTTTTTTAATTTCTAGTTTTTTATATATTTTGAATCCCACATAATAGAAATTGTAATTTTGGGGTTACAGATATGAGTGAAAATTATGATGTTATTTGTGTTATTGATAGTTGTCTTTTTTGATTCTTCTAACCAATAAAATTTTGCATCTTTATTTGATACTTTTATTATGTGCAAATTTTTGTGATTTATGAACATTTTCTAATACATTTTAAAGATTAACACAAGTTTTTATGAGATGTTTGGGATTATATCAAGTCATTTTATTATCTGAATTCTATGTATTGATACATATGTATATAGTAATATTCATTACACACACTTAAACATATGCACTATCACTTTATAAAACATATAGTTTACTATTTAAGCATATATATACATACATTTGTTTATATAATTAATGTACATAGAAAAATAGACAAAATCTTTAAAATGACTTATTTAGAAAAACTGAATGTATAAAATTCTGGAAAATGATAAGGAAAAGAAATAATGACATAAAGAAATAACAAGAAAATATACACAATGGAGTGCAAAAATAGATATATAGTTGAAGTAATATGTAAATGTGTAATCTAGATGGAAGTGTTGAAAATTCTCATTTTTTCTGAATTTGTTTAGCATTCCTTTTCCCCAATATTGTTTAATTATCCAGTTTTATTGTTCATCTGTTAAATTACCAGCCATATTTAATTATTGGGAGGAAAAAATACTGTATTTAAAAACATAAAATGTCATTTTGATACTGAAATCAAAATTGTTTCATCAATAAGTAATGTAGAATTCTACAAAAAATATAGTAATAAAGAATATATAAAACAAAATTTTGAGTAGGATAATAAAATTAATTGAAGAATTACTTACTATAAATAATGCATACAATTTTCATAGAATGTGGATCTCAAAGATAAAAGCAAGTTAAGAGAAAAAATTGTTGGCAAACAATCATAAAATATCTAAATGATATCTGAGAAATATAATAGAGGTCTTAATATTTAAGAAAGTAAAAAATGGAATATTAGAAATTACATACCTATCCATCTTATCAATTTATTATAAGATATTTACTAATAATCTACAAAGAATTTTAGTCTCAAGACAACACCAGAATTATGTAGAATTAAAAATGGTTAAAAATAGATTACCAATTGTCATTTTGCATTATATTGGTTGATTACATAAACATATTTGTTTTTATAGATATTTCTGATGAGATTAAATCTTTGTATTACCAAAATCATCCAGAGTATTGTCAAATTCTGAAGAATACTTGTTAAAATATAAAGAAGTGGTTGGAGTACATGATGTCCTAAGAAAATTATCACCTCATAAGAGATTTTATTTTTATAAAACATTTACATCCATTTTACAGGAATATTTAAGAATTAACCCTTAGAGGCCTGAACGGCCATTTTGAATTCCCAGAAAAAATTACAGGACATACAATTTTAAATGAAATGTCTAATTTATTACAATAAATAAAAAAATATACATACATTTTTATAAAGTGCAAATATGAAAGAATGTAATAAAGCTGATAAAGTAGTCATTACCACAAAAAAATAATAAAAGAAGGATATTTTTCACATTTTAAAAATTTTTATTTTTATATTGGTTCACAAACTCTCAATTTTGAAATGTATAACCTAAAATTACAATTTCATAGACAGCTTCATCACATTCATCATAAAATACAGAATAAAATATATATATAACATGACCTACCTGAATTGCAGTTTGTTGGAGTAATGTGGCAAAAGGTGATAATTTCAGTTTCGATTTTTTACTAACCAGCCTATATGTTCAATTTTTGCAAGCAGTTGTTTTTCTAGGCCCTCTATGCGGGATATCTATTAGAAATGCAAGGTTTTAGTGTGGATCAAAAAAAAAATAACAGTAATAACTTTAGTAAAGTGTAAGTTATGGGGGTAAAAATACTTACTATATTATTGGAATATCATGGGAGAAAGGGCGAGCTAAATTATGCATTATTTCATAGGAGACCATAATAGCAAAGTATGCTTCAAAGTAATTAAAAACTTATCTACAATGAAATGAATAAAAACATAGTATGTGATGAAATAAATTAAAAATTTGTTTTTAAAATAAACTGAATAAAAACATAGTAAATTCTAAGTTATGGGTGTAAAAAATAATTACTATATTATTGGAATATCATGGGAGGGAGGACGAGCTAAATTATGCATTATTTCACAGGAGACCATAATAGCAAAGTATGTTTCAAAGTAATTAAAAACTTATCTACAATGAAATGAATAAAAACAGTAAATAAAATAAAATAAATAACCCAAAGGAATTACAAGCAATTATTATATATCAGTGGAAGATGATGATGATGACTGTTGATTCAGCATTGGGAGGCATTGTAAATTATTTAGAATACCAAAAAATCGATCTCGGGTTATAACTAGCAAGTTAGCAAGTACCAGTTGATGCAAATATTCATTTTTAGACCAAATAAATTTTAGTTTTGGTATGCGTGATATAGTACAAACATGAATAATCATACCAAAAAATGCATTCAACTCAGCGGGTGACAGACCAACCTACTTCGCTAATGCCTTCCACTCTGAAACATACCTATTGCTTTCAGTGCAAATATATAATTTTATATAAAAAATAAATGAAATAGATCAGCTGCAAATATATAATTTTGTATAAAAAATAAATAAAATAGATCAGGAATTGAATACTCACGGCTAATGGTGAAATATGACGAAACCTCAGAATCAAAACAAATAAAAAAGTCTTCGTCAGAATCGATCAAAATTATGTTCAGCGGCGAAAGAAGCCATTTGTGCGGTTATTTTGTTTGTACGTTGATAAAATCTAGAAAGATAAAAAAATGTATAAAATTTTAATAACGTACTTTACAAAAATTGCTATAAAAAATCTAATTTTCATCGCACAGAAAAAATTTTTAGATGTACAAAAAGATAGAAAAATGGCGAAGAGAAAGAAGAAAAAAACCGTAACTGTGACATATACGGTTTGCACGCTATTGCGGTCGAAATTGCAAATTTTTTTTAATGCGGAAAAAAGCGGTTTTTGGTATCTAAGGGTTTTAAAATGAGAAATAAAGAAAAGAATGAATATTGCTTTAGTCATCTGAATGTTGTAGTTTATTCAGTTTTTTAAATAATGATTTATATCTTCAGAAAATATTGTAATTAGTGCTAGATGTAATTAGAAAAAAAAGAAATGCTATAAAAAATTGATATTCCACGTCTATCAAAAAAATAGAAAATAAAGATTAATAGTGGATTTGTAAAAAAATATACATTAACAATCTAAAATAATGTGGATGAAAATATAGCAGATGTAATAAAAATAAATTTAGTAATATTGGGGATCATGTGACATTAAATCCACAGTAGTTTGATCCAATGAATCTAATTTTTTTACATTTTCTTAGCTGAGAATATATGTAAATGAGATATTTATTTATATAGCGCGATGTATATAAATTGTAATAAACTAAAGATCAGCATTTCAAGCTAATGTACATGCGCTTTTTTATGAATGTTAATAAATTAATAATTTCATTTTCAACACAAATACTTAAGATTTGCCCATACTTAAGCATTTGGGTTGAAAGAATAGGTGGATTCATTCTATTCTTTCACAAAGACTTTATCTTGTGTTGGAAATGAAAGTATTAATTTATTATTAACATTCATAAAAAAGTGCATGTACATTAGCTTGAAATGCTGATCTTTAGTTTATTATCTGAGAATAGTAAAAGGAAGATGTTTTTCTGCCCAAAATAAAGGTTTTAATAAATGTGCTTATGTGTAGATCAAGATTGGGATTGAAGTTAGGGTTATCAGTAGATTGAATATTAAAATTAGATTAAATTTAGAATTTGAAATTAAAGGTAATGTCAAAGATTAGCATTACAGTAGAAGATAGAGTTAAAATTACATCAAGGTTATGTTAGAGATACAGTTAAGAATTCACTTAAGGTTAGGGGTTAGCATTAAAATTATTAATTAAGACTAAAGTTAGAATTAGATTAAGGTAAAGATTATGTTTAGAATTAAAATTAAGAGTAAAATATAGTATTGGTTAGTTAAAATTAGAGTTAGAGATTTAAAGTAAAATTAGGTGTAACTCTAAAGCTAATCATAATTTTAAATTAAATTCCAATTACAGTCCTAAACCTAACTCTAATTTTTATTGTAACTTTAATCTTAACATTAATTTTAATTATAATCCTAATTTTGATCTTAAAGCCCAAGTTTAACACATTCTAATTTTAACGTTTTTAATCCTAATTCTAACCATTCCCTTAATTCTAATCCTAGCCCTCATTCTAATTTTTAGTATAATTACATATATATAATGGCACTATTTAAATATTTCTGGATTTGAACCCTTGTACATGTTAGTTTACTTTAGGTAGAAAAACATGCTCACTCTGAGTACAGAGTGATTGCTTCAGACTTCCTCACTTAAAATGATAAAAAAAGAAGAAAAAGTTTATACTTTAGGTCTGTTGGTGGCCAGAAGAGCAACCGATAACAATGTACTGCTATTCTATATAAAACTCTATAGCTTATTTATTCTCACCTAATCTACCCTTTCATTGGTTGGACCTTATTATATTCATTTATAATTTTTTAAAAATTTAACCAGGGTGTCTGCAACAATTTGACCGACTAGTTTTTCTTTTTCTTTTATTTTCCTGGGTCTGAAGGTACATATGGTTTAAGATGTCTTGCATTGAAAGTTCTTTTTACCCCATCACCCCCTTCCAACAGGAATGCATTGTCCCTATACTTTTGTTGAATCCGATATGGTCCATGATACAAGGGGAAAAACTTCTTGAATTCTTTTTTCATCGTGTTGCTAGGTTTCGGTGTTTCAACCAAACACTATCCCCCACATGAAATTCGTGTCATTGAATGTGTCCCCTTTTGATATGAGACAGCCATCTGGGTCAATTGTGTCTGTGCATCTCTGATCTTGGCTGGGGTTGATAGGTGGGTGATCCTTTGGGAGGTGTCCTGAAAATTTCCGGTCATGATTTTCCAAAATGGAGTCTTCTTGGAATGAAACCAGTGGACTCATTAATGGTATGGTTAATGTAAGATATGATTTCATCAGTTTTATTCACCCAACCATGATGATTCATAGGAGTATATGTGCGGAAGAGTTGATCTATCTCTCTCATAATTTTTTCACATGGGTTAGACTGGGGGTTTCTGATGGATGGTAAATGGTGCTTTAAATTTTGTTTAGACATCCAAACTATATTCCTTAGTTGTAAATGCAGAACCATGGTCAGAGAAAATTATGTCAGGTTTTCCAACTTCCAAAAATTGACTGCTTTGGAGGATATGGATGGTGTTCTTAGAATCAGCAACTGTGACTGGGTATGCTCGCACATTCTTGGAGAACACGTCATATATGACTAGAAGATAACAGAACCTCTGGAATGCAGGAAGGGGCCATAATGATCAATTGCAAGTAATTCATTTGGTTTGGATTCATTTGGTTTGGTTTGGAAATTTATTGTGTGCACATTTAGTGCATTTTCTTAATGTGAAGAGGATAAGGCTATACATACCTGGCTAGAAAAACTGCCTTTTTAGGGCCTCTTCAGTCTTCCTTGCTCCAAAATTCCCCAATGCTTGGTGAACATGATTTATAAGCAGGATTCTTAGTTTATGGGGAGTCATGATTTTCCATGGGTCATCTTTTCCTGGGATGTATGTTTGCAGAACACCATCCCTTAATCAATATTGCATGCTTCCTCTTAGGGGGTTTATAGGATTAGAGCTGCCATTCTGTAATTCATAAATAATCTGACAATACTGAGATTCTGTCTCCTGCCAATATCGGAGGTTTTTCAGTTCGGATTCTATTGATGTGCCATTGGAGATTGCCATGATTCTGAGTGTGTTGTCTAACAATTGAGGGTTTTGGGCTTGGATTGGTACAGGGTGATGGCTCAGGATATTGGCCACTACATTCTCCAGGCCAGGGCAATACATTACACTGTACCTAAATTTTTGCAATGTTAAACTCCACCTGATGAGACAGTCATTTGTGAGGAAACTTATTTAAGAACTCCAAGCATTTGTGGTCATTGATAATGACTACCTCAGAGCCCTGTAAGAATTGCTGGAATTTTTGGCAGGCCCAAATACTGGCAAGAGTCTCTTGCTCAGTGATAGTATAATTCACCTCTGCTCCTTTCAAAGTCTGGCTGCTAAAATAGAGTACACGATGTTCTCCATCCTCACCAGTTTGAAATAGCACTGCACCCAGTCCCCTTCTGCTACTGTCTGTATAGAATGGCCTTCTGAAGTCAGGGTGATGTAGCATAATGGCATGCAAGAAATTTTGCTTTATGGTACAGGTCTTGATCATGAATCATTGTCCACTTCCATCTTTGATCCTTTTTATGCAAGTTAACAAGGTTCGTAGTTTTACAGGCAAACCATGGATAAAACCTGTGATAAAAATTATATAATCCTAAAAAGGATCTGAGCTGTTTACGGTTCTGAGTAGTTGGAAAATTCTGAATAGCATCCACCTTTTCGGGGTGACTTTTACCCCATGCTTGTTTATTACATGACCTAAAAATGTCATCTCTTGAATTACGAATTTACTCATTTCCAAGTTGATTGTGATATTTTCCCTCTGGCATTCTCTGAAGAACTGTTTCAAGTATTTCAAATATTCCTCAATGTCCTTTGAGGTAATGATGATATCATCGATGTAGCATACTATGAGTTGCAGCATGTCATCGGATATCACTTGTTTCAGACATTGCATCAACCCCACCCCGCTATTGATGAGTCCAAATGGAACCCTTTTGAATACATGGGTGTGACCATTGTATCTGAAAGCAGTATGCTTATGGTCCTGTGGGTCCAAAACCATCTGCCAGTAGCTAGCATTTCCAGCTAGATGAACGAATGTTTTCTGTATGGGTAGAGGTGTGTCTCTCAGAAATTGTTATACTATTAAGATGGCAGGCATCAAGACAACCGAAGGTTCCCATTCTTTTTTTTGACCACAATGAGAAGGTTATTGTATGGGGATGAGCTACGCTCAATGATGTCCCAATCTATTATTTGTTTAAATTTGCATTTCTACTTCTTTATACTGGAAGGGAATTGGATACATCTTGGATTGAGCATAGGACTCCTCTTTGACCTGTATCTGGTGAGTATATCCTCCGATCTTACCAGGAGTGTTCGAAAATACATGAGTACTCCTCCAAGATTTCTTTCATATGGAGTCTGAATCCAGGTTCTTGAAGATCTGCCTCTCATACCTTGGTTGCGATTAAGGCTGGATCAACTGGCTGAATGAGACAACTCCCCCCACATGATTATTGATTTGAAAATGGATACTTTCATTGTACATTTGACAGGTTCTTTTAATAATTAATGATGCAGTATTGTTGCAGGAAGTCAGATCCTAGTGCTATATCATAGATTACTCCTGACATTATCAGGAATGTGTGGCCTATGTAAGTTTTTCCAAAACCAATCTCTAGCCACACCTGATAATTGTCAGTTTTTTTCCATTTGTTAGGGTTAATGTAATAGGGTGAGTCGGGAGTTGCATGATGATGTTGTCTTTTTGAGAGTATCCATATCCTTGATACTATTAATACTTAACTTCCAGAATCTAATAAAGCCTTCATGTTTTGGGATCCAACCCATACTCCTATTGTTGGTGATACATTCATCATTTCTCTCTTTTCATGGTCATCCTTCTCATGAATAATCATATTCCTTGGGCTGATGCTGCCTGACATTAATTTTTCTCTTTTTTGGGTTGTCATTGATGACCAGGTTCTGGATCCTTGTCTTCTCTTGTCTTTTGATTTTTCATAGTGTCAGTTTCTTTGACCTGTGCTGCAGTCCTTGGATTCAATATCCCTTTGTCAAGGGATGTTAAAAATTTGGTCATTTCTGTTATATCAGAAATTTGACTGCAGAGCATCATCCTCTGCAACCAAGCAGGCATGTTTCATCTGATGATACAAATGATTTGAGAATTGGAATAAGGAAATGTGGTGAAGGTTTTAAACTTGGCCACCTGTTGCAAAAAAAATTGTGTGAGTTTTTGGATGGTGATCCTGGTATTTCTCGGTCATCAATGTATGTAGGATACCCTCCTGACAGTCTTCTCCCCAAAAAATTTTGCAATAGAATGGCCTTATATTTTTCAAATGTGGCAGGCTGCTTTTGTAGCAAATGCGACCAATCCTTGGCCGTGGCTTTTAAATAGTGACTGGCAATAGCCACACACTCAGCTTCATTGGCTTGACTAAGACAAAACAATACATGAAAACTCTGTGAGTTTGTATGAGGTTTGCCATTGAAAATCTGCAGATGCACAAACCGTGCCATCTGTGATATCTGGTAATTAATGTTGTTGGGGTCCTTAGTCACCAGGTTACTTTGTTCTTCTCTGCCCTCTGCTGATGAGGATGATCTGAGATTTAGATGATTTTCATCCTTAATGTTCTCATTCTGTTGATCCATTATATATATATTCAAAATGTTGGTTAAAATAAAATGTGGATGAAAATTTTTTTGCTGATTTGGACTTACTAACTTTGCTTTTGATTATGAAACTTTCTCTATTTATAATATTCAAAATGAACATCTCTCCCCCAATTATCCAGGTTCGAATACAATTTGATTGAATGACATGACTTTTAACACTTCCTGTTGGCACATTTATACGGCGCCAGCCAACAGTACAATAAACACATAATATTTAATAATATTCGCAAAATGGTATTCTATAAATACCTCCAATATTCTTAACTTTAAATTTGTCATACATATACAGTACACTACATTTATATATACATACGTTAGTATATATATATAAATTGTGATGATCGCACATACTGCGGTCACACATATAAC
>JAQFVV010014526.1:0-34062 GCA_028023455.1 Epiperipatus broadwayi
TTAATATTTAAGAAAAGTGACAAGAAGATATTATAAATTACAAAATATTTACCAAAAATAATTACAATTCATTTATAGCAAACTTTGGATACTAACTAAGTAAATAAATAATATGGATTTAAAAGTGGTGTGTCAGAACTGAGAATCATATATAAATATTGAGAAAATGTTATAGAAATATCCAGTAAATGCGAATTAAGCTTTTATTCTTTGAATTTATAGACTGAAAAGGCATTTGATTCTACAAGCATCTCTATGATGATTAAAGGATTAAATAATTAAGGTATAGACCCAATATAATATCATATTCTAAAAAGCATTCATTAAAAAATACAACAGCAACAATTAAATTATATGGAAGAACATTAACAATCAGAATAGTGTTTGTCAAGATAATTCTATACTTCCAAAACTTTTTTAAAGCAGTTTTACAAGGAATAATTTATGAATTAAAAATAGGAAGCTAAGGGAATAAATATACATGAATTTATTTAAGTCACTTAAATTTTGCAGATGATGTGGTTGTTTTGCAAATATTGCTTCAGGTTTCAAGAAATATTGCAAGAGTTATCAGATGAAAATAAGCTTAAAGATAAAGACTAAAAAGTCCAAAGTAATATTCAATGATTTTTCCATATAAGAAAATAAAGAAAATTGATCATGAATTACAAGTCAATAATTACAAAAGTCTTAATCAGATAATTAGTACAGATGAAAATATAATGAATAAAATTAATCACAAACTCAGATGAAATGCTTTTAGTAGAAATAATTTAGTATTTGAAAAGGAAGATTTTCAATAAATGTGCTCCACTAGTTCTTGTTTACAGATGAGAGACTTGGATACATCACAAAAGCAACACAGAGACTTCAGATCACTCAATAAAAGTATGAAAAATTATATATTAAGAAGAACATTAAAAAAGATCAAAATAAAGTTCATAGATGAGAGAGAAATAAGTGCCCTGACATCATCAAACAATCTAGAGACTGAAGTGAAGCTGGGATAGACATATTTTTGAAGAGATGATAGTGTCGGGACAATAAAAGTTTTAAATTGCATCCCAAGATATTGTAAAAGACATAAAAATAATACAACATTTGAATTGGATGGATGAAATAAAAAGATTGCAGATGTTTTGTGATAAGATAAGTTAGAGATAAGAATAACTAGATTAAGCATTGAGAAAAATTCAGTCTGCCCTAAATTGATAATGATTGGAAATGATGGTGATGATAAAATTTATCACTTTTAAATCGTTTATTTTTTTTAAAGTTGCTAAAAGTTATATATCACACATCCATCATATATTTTTCAATGTGTATATTTACTTAATAGCAGATTATCTTCCTGTTATTTATAGAATATTATAAAAATACTTTTATAATTATTTTCTCTATCAAAGTTGGGATTATTTATTAAGCATATAAGAAGTATGTAAATACTTTAAAGAAAGGCTTTAACCATTATCACATGCACCTTGGATGTTTATAATAATTGCAATCTTGTGTCAAGATTTGAGAGGTCCTCTTACAGTCAAAAACAACACCATTTGACAATTATAAAATTCAAGGTGTATATGATAAAGATTAAAGCTTTTTTCAATTTAAAAATAATCAGTTCAGATTAATTACATATAAAATGTTTACTTTCCTTGTAAAAACTGAATCAAAAAATACAAGTAACTATAGGATCAATGCATGTAGGAATAAGATATGATTTCAGCTATTGGTTAAAATCATATATTACTTTCTAAGTAATAATAATTAGATATTTTTTACTAACTACTAATGGATTGATAACAGAGTTGGATGTAACCGCTACCTGAAAAATAAAATTTTAATCCTGTTTGTGATCCCAAAAAATTAAGATTTACTTTGTCCTGGATTCAAGTGCAATTCAAGGACATAATAAAAAAGATGTACCACCATTATTCATAATACTTTTTATAATTATTTTTTTCTTCAAAATAATCTTTTATTTGCATAAAACATTAAATATACAGTGTAATATAGAGTTCTTGTTTACAATCAGGGGTGATCAGTCTTGTACTATTGGTAAGTATGAATAATGAAGAATTAAACATATTAAATAAGCAATGGACTAATAATGAGATTGAATACTAGAGCATAAATTCTTGATTGAAATAACATAAAAACTATGTTGCTTTACCATAATGTGTTCCTATCTGCATTTGTTTGCTATGGTAAATTTCTGACTTCTTTCTTCAGTAAGCAATATTGTTTTACATATTCTTATATGTTCTGTTCTTGCTTAATTGAGGATCCATTTTTTTATTTAAAAAATAAAAAAAATGATAAAAGTAAAGAAAAACAACAACTATTTTATTTAGAAAATAAAAGATTGTCTAACACTACTTCTAAAAATTACATAATTATCACAATTTGTTATTTATAGTCAGTTTCTGTATGTGCTGTTTTAACATTCATGACTTTACTTATATACCATCCTAAAATAAAAATAAACAAACAAAAATATTAAAAATTTATTTTAATTAAACAGATGTAAATTTTATGTTTCAAAGCATACTTTATTGATCAAAAAAACAATGATTACATCGGTAAAATTGGGTTTACATAGTAAGCATCAGTCTGTTCCTGTGTCTATTCAGTTATGCTGGACAATAGAATTGTTTACAGATATATAGAAGGAAAAAGAAGCTTTCTCTTGATTTCTGTATGTTGTGTTTGCTACTTTTAAGGCATCAAAGCTGCTTTCTGGATTCGGCTTATCTAATTTTTTTTAATACATTATGTTGATGGACCATGTCATGTGTGTGTCTTTCTGGTTTTGGTGTATTTTTATGTTCTTTTTGTGTGGCTGTGTATTCTGTATCTCTTTCCTGTTTTTCAATTATAGGCTGATTTTAGTTTAAATAGTGACCAAGTTGCAGCAAAAACCACCAGAAAGACACAACAATGGCAAAAATTCTCCAGGTATACAAAAAATGCAATCCCAACAATAAGAGCAGCGACATTTAGCTTGTATTCATATTGGTACACCAGATATAAATTCAATTTCGACTACAATGCAAACAAAACCTGTAACATATTCCACCACAAGCTAGAAAAAATAAAAGAAACAGATGTAAATTTTATAGTTGTATATTGTTTGTTAATATCACAACCTTCAAGTAATTTTTTCTAGTAGTGCCCTTTGAATTTTATATGCATTTATTCAATCGCATATTTGCAATATTAGAGAAATCAATACATGTATCCAGCATTTATTTGCTTTTTTTTTTCTCACAAATTTAAAATTTCATCTGAAATTTCTTCAAAGCATAAGACTAATTTAATGATCACAGCAACTCTGCTAGTATAAAAGTGAGAAAAAGGAAGATTATTAATTTAATTGTAAAAAAATATATATATTCTATAGTTGGCTATTTGTTTAAAAAAATAAATTGTATAATAAACACAGAAAAAAGGTACTACAAATTGCTGATGCATCTGAAACAGCTAAAAGTTTGTCCACAACATGAGATGATTTGTTAATTAAAATTGAAAGGATGATGAATTTATAATGGAAGATATGAAACAGAAGAATGTTTAGATGGATTTGTATTTATCAAAGGATTCACTTAAAGGATATCTTCAAGCTATTCATTATAAGTAAAAAAAA
Organism: Epiperipatus broadwayi; assembly: GCA_028023455.1. Lineage (NCBI taxonomy): Eukaryota > Metazoa > Onychophora > Udeonychophora > Euonychophora > Peripatidae > Epiperipatus > Epiperipatus broadwayi. The sequence continues at coordinate 3,647 of JAQFVV010014526.1, forward strand.
TAAATATTACAAACTGTTTATTAACATAAAATATGTTATGTAAGGGGCCTTTATTATTAAAATATACTTTTAGTGTTTTTGTAAAGGCAGATCACAAATCTTTTCAAAAATGTAAGAAAAAATCTGAAGTTAAGCGTTGGTGGTCGAGTGGTCAGCACAACTGCCCGACGCAAGTAGTTGTATGGGTTCCACTTCCTGGCCGATGCTTTTTAACATATAAAAAAAAAAAATCTAAAAATGTTTAAATATATATAAGACTGAACTTGGTAATTGTGAATAAAGTATTCAAACACAAAAATACTTAGTTAAATATCTAATATACATGAAGTAAATTTATATGTTATAATATACTTACTTTAGTATTTATATGACTGGAATATCTGCTGTAAGGGTGTAGTAACATTTAATTTAATACATATCGAAACGTTTCAAATTATTTCATATATTTTTCTGAACGGGTAAGCAATCTACACACAAAGTAGCTTAAAATTACATTTTAATATATATATTAAGAAGCTATTGTTATATACCTTATATAATATAATGAGTATATTAATGTTTCCACTTGGTAATAAAATAGATAAATCATTGTAAGAGTCATGTGGTATAGTATTAACACATTTACTAGCAATATCTATAACCTGAACTTGAATTCTTGCTAAATAAGTCTTAAATTTTTTTAGATTCAGTCAAGATTAGGAATTTGTCTTTTAGGTATTACTAATAACCAATTCAAATAACTATTCAATATTGGTTGACAAATAGATATTTAGGTATTACTAATTCAAATTGGAAATCTCAAACTTTTATTACCCTGAACTTGATAAGACTGGTAAATAATTCTTTATTTATTGTTCCTCTATGACTCTGTTAGAGATATTTTTGTTCTGCAATAAGATATTTAAAATTTATATACCTTTTAACCTGGGTAAATAATTAGATGAACAAAGCCTTAATAATTTTTTATAATGACATATGTATGTACATATATACAAATATATAAATACTTATTTAAAGACGTTCATGAACTTATAAAGATTGAAATATAATCAGAATTTTTCATCTAATAACTCAAAATTTCAACTTAGTATGTAACTAGCAACAATTAGTAATGGGATAACAGCTAATTAAAACTAGTAATATATGCTGAAACGATGTGATGTAGGAATAACAATAGTAATTATCTGTGTCATTTTAATGTAATGAAATGTGGCTCAGACCAATACTACTGTAATTTATAGACCACATGTTTATAGCTAATATTACTAGTTTTGGTTAGTAATTGCCTGAATATATCATATTTTATATTTTATCTGGATTATTACCCGGAAAATTTCCATTTTATTTCAATGTTAACATTTATATACTGTATATGCATTCGTGCATTTGAATAAATTTTAAAATTATAATGTTAATCTTTTACAGTAAGGGCATCATATGTTTAGTATATAATTAAATTGTGTTAAATAAGTTATATATATGTGTGTGTTTATATATGTATATCTTAATAAATTAATTATGTAATATAAATTTTGAATAAACTGATTGATGGATAGTGATTAATTAAAAGATGTAGATTGATAAATACGGATAAAAATATATATACTGTTTCGTATATATTAGAGGAATAATAAATGGATATAGAAAATTATTTAATAAATTGGTAGGAAAATAATTAGTTATTCAAATATAAATTATTTTTCACAACATTCAGATATAGTCACGGACTTTTAAGCATAAGGTTCTTAAAAGCTTAAAGTTCTTAACTCGCGTTCTTTAACTCGGTCGACTATTTATTTATTTACTTTATAAATTAAACTTTCTTTTAAGAATAATAAAAAAAGGAAAAACGTTTTGTAAGTAGAGGGGAAACAGGTGGGAAGAAAACAGGAGCAATAAAAATCTAACATGCAAATAATTAATTTTTCATTTTTAACTTTTATTGCTGTTTTGCAAGTAAAAAAAAGACTTAAAGAGAATAATTAATAATTAGAAGGAAGTGAAATTGCATCATATGCTTGCCTAAATAAAATAAGTTTAACGGAAAAGATACATTTGAAAATATGGGTAGACATAATGAAAGACGTTAGGGGTCATATAAAGAATGGGACCGTATTTTTTATTTTATTTGTAAAGGTTATTAAAGAAAAATAATGCAAAAAAGGAGTAATTATTTTCTATAGTTAAGGTTTTTTTTTTTATTATAAAAATACATCTTTTTTATTATTATAAATAACACTAAAATAATATATCTGTGTGAATATTAAGTTCTCTACGCAAAAGCAAGTTAACTAGGCAATAAATCATATACTTACAATTATTTAATTGTTGTTGTTAGCTATTATTTACTATATCTTTCACTAATTTCTAACATATAATAAACTCTAAAGAGATTTTATGTTTATAACATAAAAAATAAGTATGCACCTTAATAATGTAAGAGCCTATTGAAGTTTAGGACAATGCTTTAAAAGAGAGGTGATAAAAAATATTTTAAAAGAATGACGATCATTGGCAAAGTTTCACTGAGATTAATTAAATGATCCTACTTCATTATAATATCTTATTGCCTAATTTCCTAATTAGTCTACATGCTCTCAGATGTATATACCTATACACAATTTTGTATTATGTAGCTGAAGAGATTTTGGATTTAAACATACTAAAAAATATATAATACATTTTGCACCAAAATTGCATACTTTTCTCAAAACTATATAATTTATCAGATCATTTTTCTTCTGACACAAAATTTCTCTGCCTAGTTTGAAGCAATTGTAAAGTGGCAGAGTCTGGACGACACAGTAATAGCTCTGTATCTTCCATTGCTCAAAATTTTTTGAGCATCCAAATAATAAACTACATACTTTTTTTTTCATTTCAGTTGTTATTTTAAAATAGAAGTAGTTTTTGCAGTGATGTGTAATTTCTTTTTGAGACATGGGATAATGCTTTGAGTAAATTTTATCATCTTAGTTTAGACATCAAGCAGTGCAAAAGACATTGCATTTCTTTTTTCAAGCAATTACTTGTATATTATGTCTTTCTGCTGGTCATACATAACCACCACGGGTTAAATTTAATTTATCTTTAATAATAATTATCTCATGTTTCTATAATACTTGCATTTATTACAAGAATTATCTACTTTCTAGATTTTGACTTTTATCAATAGAAATACCATTTTACAAGCATAAAAGCCATCTAATAGGGATCTTTTATTCCCATTTACCACAAAATAATAATCTAAAATTTCAAACATCTTTGCTTTATTTTTCATTCCAGCACACTTACCTACTAGGTCAATAAAATTTAATGACTTCAGTTATAAGTTGACTGGTGGCAGATTTAGGTCAAAAATGATATATGCCAAAGTAATGCATGATTTCACCAACTTGCATTAGATAGCAGCAGTCATAATACTTGATTTTATGACCATCTACTGAAGCATGAATAATCACTGAATACAAGACAATAATGCCAAACTGATAACAAGATATTGTTTCCTTCAGTAATTGGTGCAAATGTATCTACTTATATAGACAAATGTGTTTTATTTCAAACCTTATAAAAATTTCCAAGTCATTAGGATGATATTGTAATACAAGTAAAAATAATTGCTTGATAACACCTAAAACATGCCATTTGTTGATAAAAATCAATAATTAGAAACTAGTCTGAGCATCTTTTTGATATTACCATTTGATATGTCTTGATTGCTTATGCATAACAGAATAGATTGATGATATGACAGTCTTCTCATAAGAAGTACTCTATATTGGTTAAAGCAAAAACAAAGTTTGATATTAGATGTGATAATATGTTGAATTATTTCCATCATCTATCATTAAATGATGAATATTTAGAAATTTTAAACTTTATTTCAACTTTTCCAAATACAAACAACTATTAGCAGTAACATACAAAGATAACACAGGTTAGTAGATTACACAATGTTTTGGTTGGTATTATTTTCCACTCATCATCAGGTATTTCTGGCATGACCAATGAGAATGATAGCATAGAAGAAACATGTATATATCTTAGTTAAATATTTAATCATCAGTATGCAATATAAAAGTGTGGAACTTCATATGTACATATCTTTTTGTATTTTTACACACACAATATAGATATCACCCACCTAAAGACATTTAGATGAATGAACTAAATATCAGTAAATCAGTAATCCTTATCAGTAGATATATCCCAAAAGGCATCATCCCAAATTATGACAATTATTTCTTCTGTATCTTAATTTTGTGTTTACTTTAAGTCTTTCTGCATCTTACGTTTACTCCTTAATACTCATATTGACTTGACTTTTAAAAATATTCCTTTTTTCTCTTTTAATTATGTACAGTCTCTTCCAGTATATATTTAATAATTTCTTTGTCTTAAAGTACATATGTAATTTAATTTCTTTTACTATTCATAATTTACTCAATAAATAATATTTCTTTACTTAGTCTTTTTAATGCGATTACAACATTGTTAATATTAAACTCCTAATTTATCTCTTTTATTTCCCAATCTATCTCTTTAAAACTGCAATTTTTTTCACTCCCTTCTTCTAATTGCATATATTTCTATTTTTTATAAAAATATCCTTTCACATTCACAAGTCTCTTTATTAAAACTAATTTCAATGTATGATATAATATTTTAGTATTTTCATTAAAAAAACAAAGTCAGTTGAGCTATTGTTGAAAGCTTAAATCTTTTTTATAATTTTCTATCTATTCTTAATGTTTTTATCTCATCATTTATTTCCATTGACTTAGTTTTATTTACATTCATTTTCATCCTAAAACCATTCACAAATTCCAATAATCCTGTATAACATTTTGTTAAATCTATCCTTACTATATATCAGAACTTCCATAATATCAACACTTGTTATTATTGTAAATTCTACTACATTCTATGCTAACTCTCTCAATAACAAAACAATACTTATTTAATCCTTCATCAAAGTATATTAAGTAAACAGAAGATCATCTTAGTCTTATCCTGCTCTCTCTATCTATTTTTCTTTTTTAAAAGTCTATTAAATCTTATAAATATAATTTATTCATATACATTACTTAAGTGTTAAATGGCTTTTTCTGTCTATGCTTTTTTTCATAATATTCACTAAATTAAAACACTATGCAATAAAAAGCTTTTTTTAATGATCATATTTATATCTTTGATTAGCTACAGCATTATGATCATATATCTTTATTAAATCCAAACTGCTTTTCAAATAAAGACATGTTTAATCTGTTAGAAACCTACTGATTTAAGATCTTTATAATACCTTTTTTGCTTTGGAAATTAAGTTGAAAATTTCACATTATATTGTATTAAAGTATTATAGTATTATATTAAGAAAAAACTATTCTTTTAAAATCAGATATTCTAAAACAAACATTGTCTAATTCTTTCAAACATTTGTCTCTCCAAGACTTTAACAATTTAAATTGTTCATTTCAGTTAAAAAAACTTTATACATTTTTTCTTTGTTAATTTATAATTTATTTTTCATTCTTATCTATATACCTTTTTTAAAAGTTAACATTGATAAAGGTCTTATTATTTCTATCATACAAATTATGCATATTGTTTTAAATTTTTGAACATCTACTTTTTATTATTAATAATTTAATAAATTAATACTATACACTTAGAGAAAACATTGAAACTATGAAATACTACCTTAATTTATTTTGGGTATTCAGTACTCTTACCAAAGACAATCGTTTTGATAAAGGTACTCAATACCAATACCACAACCACATTAATGTTCTATTTAATAGTTCCAACATTTTTTCCAAGATTACAATATTACTATTGCCTTTATATTATTACATTTCAGTAATAGAGTTATCATATTTATTAATAATTTACAATTCAAATTTCTGTGAATTCTGTTTTTTCTCATGCCATTTTTTATAAATAAAAAAAAACTCAATTTTTTTCTATTCTTTTCTAATCACTGTTTCCTAGTTTTGTCTATTGTAATCACTTTTCATGGTTAAATTTTTTTTGAATATACTTTTAGTTTTTATAAAAAATGTTCATTTACATGATTTTAATAGATGTTTCTTCTTTCATAAATCTAATAAAATTTCAGAGATTTTTTAAAAGATTGAAATCATCTTTTTTCTTTCAAATACATCTGATTTAACATTTTAAAATCAGGCACTTTGTATTATTCAGGAAATTCCAAAATTTCTATAAAAAAAATGTACATAAATATGAATTGTAGTAAGATGAATGAATTGTGAGCAGCAAAGAGGTTAGTTAAGAGGAAATGGATTGAACTCTTTTCAATGAGAAAAAATTTAAATGTTTGAAAGGCTATATTAAAAATCAACAATCAGATGGTATTGATCAGGAGTTCATAAAAAGCTTGTGGGACAGAAATGTCAGAACTATAATCAATTTAAGCACTTTAAATCAACAGTCCACTGCAAGGCAAATGCTATATTATTTAAATATAAATAGATTTGCAAAAATAGAATTTAAGTAGATTATATGGAAAGAGTAAATTAAAATATGCAAGATTAATAGATATAATGATTTTCTATTTACATCAAATAAAAGTTGTAGAGAACATGTGGAATATCATTAGAAGGAATGAGTCAAGAGAATGGTGAATTGGTAAGAGAAAAATAAATAATTATAAAAAATAAATATGCAGGGTTACAATTAAATAATAATAAAAATAAATAAACTACAAAAAATATATATTTTAATAATAGAAATAACTTATTGTTATTTGATAATAAAAAAAGGAGTTTGGGATGCCAAAAAGAAAAGAGAAAAATGAGATAAGAATTTGGACAGCAATTGTGATTATGTAGTAGGAGAAGCAAAACAGAATTTCTTTTTCATTAAGCCTTTATGTTAAGTATGAATACTCTGCATGATTTAGAATAGAGGTAGATTGATAGATTCAAAAGCTAAGGATTTATGAAGCAGCCCAATGCTGTCATTCATATCACATAACAAGGAATAATTTGATAGCATTACATTTGTATTTGAAACATAATGAATGCATTTGGAAATATATCAGAGATAAATTAAAAAAAAATCATAATTTGTAAAAAAGTTCAAGCAGTACATGTAAAAGGAGATAGAACTACAATCAATTATTTTTGATCTCTAGAGTCCTTTGACTTTACAACTGCACCAAACCATACAATTCCACTTATTTAGCAGAAATACCATTTTCAGGTATGAATATAATAAAATCTGAAATATTTTTAATTAAGAGATTGGTAAATTTGTTATCTATTTCTTTTGATAATCATGATATTGAAAACATTCATAAATTGGGCAGAAGGTTGAAAATTTTATTAATAAGGACATTTTAAAATTTTGTTTCTATGTTCTTATTTGATAAGTTTTGCAAATGTTGAAATAAAATTCTAGCATTATATTTTTCTAGCATATAAATCAGTCACAAGGTTGATCTATGGAAAAAAGATCCCACAACAAAATTGAGAAAACCTGTTATATTATTTTTATTATAGCAATTTTTCATACTTTCTCAATTAATATTCATCTTTTATTTGAATTTACATTATAAATCTTATTTTTTATGTTTTTTTTAAAAAAATCCAAATCATAACAACAACAACAACAACAAAAAATATCAATTTTGCTTTCAACTTATCACCTGAGCCTTCTACCTTATTTTTGCTGATTGAGTTTTATTTTTTTTTTATTTATTTAAAAGATAAATTAATTCCCATCACTCACTCAATTATGATCTGAATCTCTCTTGGCTGTAAAATCTATATAATACATTTTAAATACTGATACAAAACCTACCGTTTATTCTTATTATTTGAAGGCCATCATATATAAAATCTTTTATGTTCCATGAATTAAGTGTACATTATTAAATTTACAAAAAAATATTCCATACCTGTCTTACCCCAATCTCTCATTACCATTATATAACTATTTTTGCATTCCATTTCAATTACCTTTTACATTTCTTTTAATCTGTGATTTCTATCTCTTTATTATCATGAACACTAGATGACATGTGTTGACAAATACTTATTAGATGCCTTAAAATTGCTTTAAGTCTAACTTTCAACAATTTATCATTATAAAAGTATTATTTGTTTTTTAATTCAAAACTGGGTGAATGTCTTTATGTTTATTGTTAAATTTAAACTAACCTATTCTTGCATCTTAGTTGTTTTTTTAAACTTTTTCATATTTTTCCACAGAATCCCACAATATGTAGCCTTTTCTTTTTCAACTCTGACAACAAATCTATCATATTTTATATTTATTCATACATAATACTACCATTGGGTATATTTATTCTTATATACTTTTTATTTCTAGGGGTTTAGATAAAATGGTGTGATGTTGTCAATTTGAGGAGAAATCTAACTTTGCTTGATTATATAATTGTTTTTTGATTTCTCCAGCTTCATCAAATTCTTCATTTGAATGCAAATATACATTAGTAATATAATGACATTTGTTTTTTTTGTTATACTTCAAATCTATTTATTGGTTAATGATTTAATATTATTTAAATTAAATATATTAAAATATTCTCTAATTAAATTTTTGAGAACTTGAATATTACTTATATAAATATATACTTTTGAGAATTTGGTATTTTTTTCACTTTATTCAAAATTATAATGGCAATTATTAAAACAAATAAATAAATAAATATATTTTTAAAATTTATATCAGCACACCATCATTTCAAACTTGAACATTCTATGACAGAAATAGTCAGTTTATATCTTCAAATATAATAGGAATGATGACTTAATTATCCTTTATAATTATTATGACCAGAAAAAATATAATCTGTTGTAAGGGTATTATGGAGATAAAATATTGATTGATACACCCATTCATATATTCTTATAATATCCAAACATAAACTCATCATAGAACAATGATATTACAATAATAATAGATGTAATTAAGATTTAAAAGACAGAACAATTGTAATACTATGAGTTAGATAATTAATATTTACTATGAGTTAGATAATTAATATTTAAAAATGCATGTAAAGTGAGAAAAAGTATATTGAATTTTTATTTTGGTGTATTATTATGATATGGTATAGTTTGAGATGAGGATGTACTAATAAAAAAAAAATAAAAAATTACTGATTTATACATGAATTTAGTGAAAACCAGGAAGCAAATACATTTTTATGTTCATTGTGAACCATATATTTATTCTATGAAATAATAATATTTTATAAATAGTTTGTACACACTTTTTTTATTAAGAAAATTACAAAAAGCAGAACTAAGAATAGTAACTCAGAAATATTAATTACATATTGTAGCTATAACAAATCTGATGCATCTTCAGAAAAAAAATTAATAAAAACTAATGTGAACTACGTAATAAATACATAAACTGCCATAAACATGTCACTTTAGAAATAAAAGTGTAAACTGCTTAAAGATTAAAAAATAATTCATGCACATTATTAAAGATTATTAAGTATTACTTTGTAATATGTGAGAAACAAGAGAATGATTTGAAAAAAGAAAAAAATGCTTTTGATATGTGAAATATGAATTGCATAGTTATTGTTTATTTATAATCTAAATTTGAATCTTGATTTGTTTGCATTTCAAATGGAAATTTTATTTAAACAACTTGTCCATTTTTATAGAAAATCTGATGGTGGATTTGAAAATAATATTAAAATTTTGGAATTGATAATATTTTAGAAGTTATAATTAAAAATTTAAAAGTCTGGAATGAATATTCATTCTTTCTATATTATGAAATATAAATATATAGGGAAGAGAAAAACTGTTTTTTTCTGTTCTTTTATTTATAAAAACATGGTATAATGTACAAAAAGTTTGTATCCACAACATGTTTTGAACAGAGTAAACAGGGTGATTTAAAAAAATATATTGTTGTAATGAAGCAAAAGTCATATTTTTCCTTGATGTTGTTTGAAAGCCATCTTGTTTGAACAATATCAATTAAGTATAAATAGATTTGAAACAAAAAAGTAGTGCTATCATTTTAATTCTAGGAGCTCAGCAATTTATTCCAAATTTCTTTGCATTAGAACACAGTTTACTATTGAAGCTGTATTGCCATAATCCATGCTGAAAAGAGAAACCACCACTGATTAAAACTTATTCCAATGTAAGCTGTATTTTATTTACTGTTTTTAAAGTATTTTTCAATACTCCAGTTAAAACAGGCAGTATGATAATTTTACTTAGAAGAAATCCATATACCATGTGTGGCTAGATAACCAAAAGCTACACCAATGAAAACAATTTGGAAAATGAAGTCGGATTCAGAAATTAGTGCTGAAGTTTGAAAAACCAGTTTGTGTACTACCTCTATAATGCTGTGAAGGAAGAGTGCCATATAAATTACTCAAGACATACAGATAGTATACTTCATATAATATCACCAGTTCTGCTATATTTACTCTCTCTAACATTACCAATGCGCAAGAAGAAGACCATCATCAGAAAATTAAGAAAGCAACAATAAAATATTAAAAGAATGGTACCTGAATAAATCATTGTTAGTGACTGTTTCAGTATTAACATGATACTTAAACTTTAAATTAGCTTAAACTTAAAATATCTTGTGTTATTATAATATTTAATATTTTTATGTATATGTTGATAGTTACGAGTATATACTCAACAGTTTTTATTTATTTTTTATTAATAAGTTGTTACATTTAAAAAAAAATTAATCCATTTAGTTTGTGTTTATAATTTTAATGCACAAATCAGTGCATAACAGCAGTTCTCTTGAAAGCGCTGGGCACTAATTATTATGTATTATAATTTACATTAATTTTATAATAAATTGTGATTTAATTTAAAGAAGCTCTGCTATTAGGCGCTGATTTGTGCATTAAAATTATATATATAGTAAGCAGCTGAGTGTGAAATAATTTCTATTTAGTTTGTGTTTGTAAACTCAATACAAATATATGCTTTTTACATACATATGCTAGTTAATATCCACAGCCCTGAGAACTCATGAAATCCATTAGGGGACATGCTGGGTTGGTGATAATAATTGATATTGTGTGGTCCTTTAAAAAGTTTTCCAAAAATAACTTTTTTTAATAGAAGGTTTGGTATTTTTGAGTTTTATTTTATTGAAACTAAAAAAACAAATAACATACTTTTAAGAATATTTGTATTTTTAAATTATGTATCATCATCATCACATTGGTTAATATTATTATATATTTGAATTAAAATTTTTATTTGAATTTTATGAATTGTTCACAACTTATTTTTTATTTGAACTAGAGATTATGGCACACATTGTATAGACACTATGTATCTTGGATTATTATATCATTTAATATGTTGATATTATGTATCCAGGTTCAAACCCATATTGTGGAAATTTTACTATTAAAATATATATATGTTTTAAATGCAAATTTTAATTGTGTAAATTATTTTATTTTAGCACATTAATATTTTCTTGTCTTGTGAGGTTTCCTGCAGTGGTAGAGATATGAATCACAGTTCAATTCTGTTATGACTGTCAGTTTGAAAATCTTATGATTTCCCGATTGATAATCTATTTGATTATTTCCTTTATTATATATGTAATATATATGACATAGTTTTTGTGTGAGTACTTTTTTTAATTCTGTTATTAAACACTGAAATTTATTGATTTTTAAAGTTTTATTTACTGGAAACAACATGAAGAGTGGAAAAATAATAATGAAGAAAGCTATTTTTATTAATAAAAGAAATGCTTAGCTGACTAAAAACTGATTTGAAAATTCATTAAGCTTAGGATCTCATCTAAAGTATTATACTATAAATGGTTGTTTCATTGTTTTAATCTTATGCACTGTTGAAAATAATTATATTTATAATAATTGAAAGCAAGCTTCTGTAGTTTTATTTATTGTTTAATGATGTAAACTTTGATATTAGTGATGTGTTATATTTATACATTTTATATATTTGTCATAGATAATATAGATATTACATGTATATAATATTTTGGATAGTGCATTTTCAAGTACGTTAATTAAATATCTCATAATATCTTCTAATTGCAAATTTAATATAAATGACATTTAGAATGTTCATTGATTCAAAATATTAAATATTAATTAAAACTGTTCATTTCTAATATACTACATATTTATGATAATTTTAGTTAAACAAGATTATTAAATTGAATATATGGAGATTCTGTTTCCTAAATATAATCTAAAGCCACTTTAAATATGATAATTTAAACATCTCTATAAATTTAGATATTAATCTTTAATTTTTATTGATTAATTTGTATCTCTTATATATGTATACCTTGAGCAATAGTTGAAAACAAATTCATTTTTTTATGTTTTATATTTAGATAATAATATGAGAAATTTAATTAAATTTGATATACACAGTACTCAGAGTTCATTAATCCTAAGTATTATATATCAATTAGTGCTGTTAATATTACACATACATGTGCATATATATATATTAAAATGATCATCTCCAATATCATTAACATCAATGTACTAACACTTTTATAAAACTATCTATCCAGCAAGCACAAATGTCTATTTATATATGCTACTTCAGTTCTTCTATGAGTGGCAAATCTGACAAATGATATTATTCAGGTCAAACCTCAAATCAAACACAGATGTAAACTTAACATCAATATGGCAAAACATTAAATTTCCCAAAGTAAAGAATTTCTCTTCATATTTTGTTTTTATTTTATATATAGATAAAAAGTGAAAAGTTTGATTCTATCCCCACCACCCTACTCTTGCATGGCAAAATATTTTCTAGATCTTCATGGAAAAAGAATGAAAAAGACAGTACATATTAGGTTGGTCAGCTGATACATAGTAAAGTTTTTGTAGTTTTTCTTTTACTTTCTAGTTAATATATATGTGTTTAAGTGTATCAGTGTTATTAGATAGAATGGAGAGTGGTGGGTCATGTGTAAGTCTGTGCTCATATACCCTATATATTACATATATAGACCCAGGTATATAATAAGTCTGTGTTTCAGTTATTACATTGTAGAGATGTCTGTCCATCCTTGCATATGTATTAAATGGATTATGTCCTGTACATGTGGGGTTCAGATTGACTTTAGGTCAACATGGGTGCGACAGTAATCTCAGCCTCAGGGTGGCCTTTGAGCATTCCATCATCAGATTTTCAATTGGATAGACAGTTGAAGAGTTGGAGTGTGAAGTAGATTGAAGCCTGTCAATTAAAGTAAGAAGATTGTCTATCTTAATATATATCTGAGCACTTATAGTATATATGTGTAGAGATGATAGTCTGGACCAACTGATGATTGCTGGTTTAGCATGAAATACGTATATTGGTGATTATTTATCTTTTCAACATATATGTGTTTAAGTGTATCAGTGTTATTAGATAGAGTGGAGAGTGGTGGGTCGTGTGAAAGTCTGTGCTCATATACCCTACATATTACATATACAGACACAGGTATATAATAAGCCTGTGTTTCAGTTATTTCTAGTTAATAATAACTAAATTCCTGTGTAATATCTAATAACTGAAAAGCTATCTGGATGAAATGAGCTGAATACTTGAATAAAAAGTCAAAGAGTCTTGAAAATCTTCATCTATCTGAAGAACATTTCAAATGCTACATAAATTCAAAATTTAAATTATGGATAAACTAATGAAATAAACTACTGTCATTATATATATACATAGTATCAAGCCTCTCTTGTCATCTGCCAAATAAAGAATGTTTACAAAATATTGAAAGTGAATACTTATTATTTTATAAGATGTTATGAGATTGATACTAATTGCCCCAGTCTTGGGTAGGAGCAATGTGCCTTGGGGGATGCAGATGAAAACTTTATTTGGTTATTTTTAATTTTTTTTACAATGCAAATATTAATTATTGTACATATAAAAAGAGATATGCAAAATCTAATAAAATAAATATAATATTCAAAAATACTTTGGACTAAACTCTACAATATTCAATATACCAATAGCCAGCTTACACCAGTGGAGGCTATCAGAATAACTAACAGGATGGCATACACTACTGTAAGCTGGCTACCGCTATTATTATTTTTTTTTTGTATCGGAATATTGAATAGAGTTTATTGCAGAGTATTTTGATTACAAAATATATATATATATGATGTCAAGCATTGGTGGTCGAGAGGTCAGCGACGGCTGATTTACAGGCAGTTGTCCCGGGTTAGCGGGTTCGCGTCCCGGCTGATGCCATGACACATGAGAGAGATAAAAAGATATATATGATTTAAAAAATAACTGCGTACCATTTTGAAGAAAAAAAAATTACATAAAATATTCAGAAATTAATTAAAAATACTTTACAAATAATTTGAATTTAAGCCAAACTTTTATCATAATTTAGAATACATCTATTGTTTCAAAAATATGATTCACATCAGTTTTTTATTATTATAAATTAGAATATAGTGGAGATATCTGACATTTCAATTACCAAGTAAATTTTCTATTGTGCAAATTAATAATAAATTTAAAATGTCAAAATTTAGTTAATTTTAAATTTCTCTTTCTGGTTAAACATGAAATGATTTATTTTTTAAAAAAAGAAACATTTTTTTAATCGCATGTAAATTATATGTTTGTGTTTGAAACAAAATTTATTTAACACATATTATTACATGAAAAAAATATTTTTACGTATGTATGTATCTTTATTTTTTATTTTTTAAAAACAAGTATTAAAAGTTGTTTACCTATAAACATTGTAAACAATATACGGGTAGACAACTTTTAAAAAAAGTTTTTTTCTGCAGTCAAGGGTGTATTCTTATTAATACACCCATGACTATGGAAAAAAACTTTTTGAAAGCTGTTTAGGATTGTTAATTTAATGTGTTTTTAATGTAAATTGTCTAACTAAAAGACATTCCAAACAAATTTATTATTTATTTGTTAAATATAACTAATATATACATAAGTGATGAATCTTAAAAAAGAAAAAAAAGAAATTACTTATATATAAATTATAATAATGAGCTGAAACTTCTAATATATTACTCAGACCACTAAAACACACCATGGGTATTCTAGAGATATTTTTAATTCTTAGATTCATTTAGTATACAATGAAAACCTGTTGTCTTTTAAAAAGCAAATTATTTTATTGTTTAACTAGGAATAGAATTTAAAAGTTGATGTACCTTCCTTATTTAAGATTTATTACAGGTGATAAAATAAATGGTTTATTCAATGAGTAAAATATGTTTCAAAGCATATTTTATTGATTAAAAAACAATGATTACATAGGTAAGATTGGGCTTACACAGTAAGCATAAGTCTGTTCCTGTGTCTAAACAGTTCTGTAGGGCATAAGTTTGTTCACAGATATATGAGAGAAAGAGCTTTCTCTTGAGTTCTTTAAGTTGTGTTTTTGCTACTCTTAAGGCATCAAAAGTTGCCTGAATTCAGTTTGTTTAATTTTTTTTTATATATACATTATGTTGATGGACCCTGTCATGTGTGTCCTGCTGGTTTTGGTGTATTGGGTTCTTTTTCTTTTTAGCTGTGTTATTCTGTATCTCTTTTACTGATTTTCAACTATAGTGCTGATTTTAGTTTAAACAGTGACCAAGTTGCAGCAAAAATATCTGGTGGTGCTAGCATGTTATCCCTTTCTTTTATTTTTTCTAGCTTGTGGTGGAAAGTGTTGAGGTTTTGTTTTGCATTGTAGTCAAAATTGAATTTACATCTGGTGTACCAATATGCATACAAGCTAAATGTTGCTGCTCTTATTGTTGGGATTGCATTTTTTTTGTATACCTGGAGAATTTTTGCCATTGTTGTGTCTTTCTGATGGTAGTTATTTATCATTATTTGTCTTACCTTTTCCAAGCCCAGACAATCGTTTAGAAAATGATGTTGTGTTTCTTCTTCTCTTTGGCACAATCTGCACAGTGGGTCTATTTTCGTAAAGAACCTTTTAAAATGGATGAAATGTGATGTAGGCAAGGCATTCAGATTGACTATGAAGTCAAAGAATTTAGGCTCCAGGTACCAATTTTTATATTTTTTTAGGAGCTGTGCATTGTTTATTTCAAGGACCATTTTGTTGTTGATATCTTGTTGTGTCTGCTCTATTAGGCTATGTATGTGCCAATATGTGTATTTAATTGGGTTAGACAGGGTTATTTTGTCCCTTTGATTTCTTATGCTGTCTAAAAGTGTGGCTATATAGTTGTCTTTGGGAGGTGGTCGGTCAGTGGGTATTATATCTATTATTTTTTGAATATTTGGAAACTTTGTAAATGTTGTAATCAGCAGGTTTATTATTTTTTGTGTGTAAAAAGTTGAAATTGTATGTAGTCCAAGCCCATTTAGTTTTGTGGGTTGGCTTATTTGCCTCATTGAAATTGCTACCACCTTTTTATTCCAAAGTAGTTTATTGCACATGGAGTTTACTGTTGATATAAATTTTTTGGTAAACTTTATCACTGGTAGGTAGTATGTGATTTTTGTCATTATCAGTTGGTTGAAGAGAGCAACCTTTGAGTATAGAGGAAGGTATGATTTAGCAAGTGAGTCTGTGATTCTTTCTGTTTGTGTTAAAATTTTGTCTTGTATTGTTCTTCTCATCTGCCCCATTCCCAAATGAAATGGGAAACCCAGAAACTTATTCGGTTTTCCTTGGTATATTTGTGTTTTGGTTTTCCCAGTAAAAATTGACCACACAGCTGATTTATTAGTATTTATTTTCAGATGAAATTTTGTTGTATAGTCTTCTATTATTTTTTGGAGTATATGTAGTTGTTTCTTTGAAGTTAGAAAAATCGTAACATCATCCATGTAGGCTATACAGGGTATGTAAATATTGGTGTTTGGTATTTGTATTCCTTGTAATTTTTCCTTGATTTTTTCAAGTAGAGGGTTTATGTATAGTGTGAAGAGTAGTGTACTTAGTGGAGATCCCTGGGGGATGGATTGGTTAGGATGGAAAGTGGGTGATGTTCTTCCATTTAGCGTAATGTGTATCTCCCTATTTAGGAGTAGGTTGGCTATTGTGTATAAGATTGTTCTTGGTATTTTTGTTTTTTTTAATTGATTGATTAGTTTGTTGATGGGGACAGAGTCAAAGGCACTCTCAAAATCCAATTGTACTACCATGAGCCCATGTTTTTTTCTTTTTATTGTTGAATTTACTATTGTTTTAAAAATTAGAGCTGCTTGGCCTGTTGATGACCCTTTTTTAGCATATTGATGTTCCGATATTATTGGTAAGATGTAGGGCTCTATCTTTTCTTTTAGTACTTTTTCTAAAATTTTGATTCCTAATGGCTCCATTGAAATGGGTCTTAAATTTGTAATTTCCGAGATGGATTCTATTTTTTTCATGAAAGGGACCATTGATATTGGGATTAGACCTTGTATGTTATATAATTTTTGTGAAAGTTGATTTGCTAGTTGACATAATAATTTGTTTGTAAATTGACTTAGATGAGTTAGTACAAATTTTGGGATCCTGGGTGGTCCTGGGTGACAAGTGCTTTGTAATGTTGTGAGTATTCTTGCAAAATCTTCTATTTTATAGGGTTTTTCATTTTCAGGTTTTCCAAAGTAATTTTCTGGGATCTTCCATTGGTTGTTTGTTGTGAGTTTACTTCTGAAGTATTGAAAGATGGGTTCTATCATGTTATAGCCTGTTATCACTTTATTTCCTGTTTTAATTGCCATAGGTACTTTGTTAATTGAGGGATATCCTAATGCCCACCTAATGTAACCACGGGTCCAAGTGTGTTGTTCTGTTAAACATATTTTTTTCTTTTTGATGGCAATATATTGTTTTAATTGGTTACATGTTTGATTGTATAGTTGTGTAAGTTTAACAATGATTTCTTGGTTATTTTTGATTGGTTTTGCTGTTATGATCTTTTTATGTATTTCTTCTGCCAATGTTATGAGTTTTGTTGGTGGGGTTGTTTTTTGTGTCATTTGATTGATATTATAAGATATGGTTTCTGTGAAAGCTATATATTTTGTTATTGGGTCAAGGTCCATTTGATTTAGTTTGTTTATTGCTATATATATTTCTGAGAAAAAAACTTCCTGTGTATTGATTGGCAGTAGAATTCTTATGGTTTTCTGTAGGTAGTATTTTTGGTTATAGTTTGTATCTAGATTTATTTTTATTATTTGCACTGCATGATCTGAGAAATGTGTGGGAGATAGACTCATTTCTATTGCTTGATGCAGCATTGGGGAATAGAACATCAGGTCTATCAGAGTTCCATATCTGCTGTTATAAAAGGATATGGAGTTTGGTGGTAGGAATCCTTCTCCACTCATAAGTGGTATTGCTAATTGGTGAATCCACTTATTAACAAACTTTTGGTAGCTCATATTAAAATCCCGTTAGTATTGTTGGGTAAGGATTGTTTGCCAGCATTGAGTTTATTGTTGCAATTATTCTATTGATTATAATTGGCCCTGGTGGAATATATACATATATGATATTGATTGAGAGATTTTTGTGGTAAAAAGTTGTAATTATTAGGTTTGAGTCTATGTAGATTATTTTGAAAGTAGTGAAGGGACAACTCCGGCTTATGTATATTCCTGTCCCACTGGCTGGTGCAGATGAGTCTCTTGAGCATGCACAAAAACCTTGTGTGCTCATGACTTGTGCTGGGTCAATTTTTGATCCACTATGTATTTTAGTTTCAAGGAGCCCCAAGATGCTTGGTTGTATGATTTGTATCCATTTGTTTATATTCTGTATTTTTGTCTTGGAGTTTATACCCCTTACATTAAGTGCAGCTACCTTTATAATCATACTGGTTTTTGATTTATAGATTTTTTTGCTTTGAGATGTGTTGACTATTTTATTTTTTTAGTTGTTGTTGGTATTGTCTCTGTGTCTGTACTTTTGGTTTTTAAAACTGGTGTTGCTTGTGGGTTGTATGTGTCTGTGTTTATATGCCCGTGTTTTAAATGATCACTTTCACTGTCATATTTTGAATCAGTTAGTCGTTCATCATCTGTTTCCATTTCTATATTCTTTTCTTTTTCTTGCATTTTCGTTTCTGCTGGTTGGAGTTCTTTTGCATTAGGTTTGATTTTTTTTAATTTCTCTCTTTTTTGTTTCATTTTGCTGTTTTCTTTTGCTTTCTTTTGTTATATTTTCAATTGCTGGAAGACTTTCTGCAATTTTATCCATGATTTCAGTAGCTGTCTTGTTTAGAATTCTGTGTTTATCTTGGCCAGAGATATCTGTTTTATTTTCTATTGTTTTTGTTGTGTCATCTTTGGGTTTTTTTCCATTAGACTGTGAGTCTTCATTTTCTTTTTTTTTTCATTTCAATTATTTGTTCTGTGTTTACAGAAGTAGAAGTGTTTACATTTTTATTTTTCTCTGTTGTTGTATTAGCTTTGTTTAAGTTGAGTTTTTGAAGGTGTGAATTTGGCGGTTGTGTGTTATTATCTGTGTTTACTGTAGTTGTTTCTACTAAATTGGAATTACTTTGGTCTTTTTTTTCTTGATTTTTTTCCTTACAAACAGTCGCTATGTGTTCTCTTTTTCCACATGCAAAACATCTTGGTTTGAGGCCTCTTATATACAGATGAAGTGTGGCTTCTTGGTCTGTGATATGTGTTTGGATATTTTCTGGTTCTATGTCTTTGTGTAATTTGACTTTGTATTCATAACTGTTTGATAATATTGGGATTGCTGCTTCTTTGATATAGGTTTGTTGGAAAAATGTTACTTTTCCAAAAGGGTTCATCATCCTTTGAAAGTCATCTAGATTGTACCCAAAGTAGGTATTTTTGATAACTCCAGTTATATTTTTATATTTATTTTGGTCAACTTGTATTATTGCAAAATTTCCAATTGTTTTAATTTTTTTTTAAAACTGTTCTATTTGTTCGGAGCTTTTGAATTCTAGTGCCACATATCTATTATTCGGATGGTCAGCTATACAACTGACTGAGTCGATAATTTTATTTTTTTCTAGTGCTTCAAGTAGAAGTGGCTTAGGGAAAGTATATAGTGAGCAGTGATTGTCTGTTACTGCTAACACTACTGAGTTGTCCGTGAAGAATCTTTTAAATGTTGTAAAGAGTGTCCGAGGTATTGTGTTGTTAAATTGTTCTCCAATTGTTTCTAGCATTTCATCTGTCCATACTGTGAGTGGGGGAGGTAATGTTTGATCTTGTTCTGATATGTTTAGATTCTTTAAATCTTCCGCTGTAGTTCTTCTGAATCTGTGGGGTCTACCCTGATTTACGTTAGCACTAGGGCTTGCGTTAACGTTATATTTTTTTGCAATTGTAGCATATGTGTTACTTGGGGCTTGTGCTGTGTTGGCTGATAGACTGAAAATTTTTATCAGTCTCCATAATGTTACTCATTAAAACTATTTTTTTTTTATTATTATTATTTATGGTAACTGTTTTTCAATTGTACTTTTAACAACTCAAACAAATGATTTATTGCTGTCTTCTATTTTTAACTTTTTCGTTAGTTCAAATAAACATATTATTTCGAACCTCTTTTATTTTTCGGCCATGACTCCATCACAGTATTAGATAATCATTTGCTTTTCCTATTAAATTGTCTTAAAACTTTACTATTTATCTTCTTAAACAAAAGGTTATGTTTGAGCTACTTAATATGCGATTATTAATCAGAAAAAAACATAATTTTGATGTTTTTGATTTATAAAAGGTTAGAGCTAAATTAGCTTACCTGTATGCGGGAGAGTACCTAGGTGGCGCTCCTCAATGAGTAAAATATCATGTGATCTTTCATATGTTTTTATTATTATTATGACTGTTCTTAACGTAAATAAATCAAACATATACAAATCTGTATTTACATACACCCATCTGATACATATAACGTTCATATAAATTGAACAAACCATTCTGAATACATCTCACGATTTGGAAATAAATAATAATTCAATTTAGCTGTAAAGAGGGAATAAATATTATTAATTAGTAAAATATTTCAACTTAACAGGCTAAAAAAAGAGGAGAAATATTATTTATTCATTAGTGACAAAATAAATTTCATTACTTGCATTGGTGGTCGAGGGGTCAGCGCGACTGCCTTGCACTTGCAGGCAGTTGCCCGGGTTGCGGATTTGCGTCCCGGCCGATGCTATGACACTTAAAAAAAACAAACAAAAACAAATATAATTGAGTTATAAAGATTTTACAATATGCAAAATTAATCGACAGACAACTTATTTCCATATAATTATATTAGAAATGGAATAAAAATGTAAAGAATCCATTTACAGGTTCATCATTATAAGGAGTGGAAAACTTGAATAGATGAATGGGATAGAGCAAAAAAAAGAGTTAAGAAAAATGAATATAAAAAAATAGTTTGGAGTTATACAAGAATCAAAGTTTAGTAAATATGAAATTAGATATGAATAATATTAATGAAGCTTATTATTTGATACAAAGTCAAGAACTTAAGATACTTGGGAAAGGAGGCAGAAATGGAATAAGGATTTGGATTGTAGATGTAGTTTTTGTTGAAATGAGAAATGGAATATTGAACAATTATTTATAAAGTGTAATATATCGCAAAAGGATCAGATTATATCATATAAATTATGGAAAAAATTAAAAGTAAAAAGGACTGTAAAATATAAAGATTTTATAATTTTTTCTTAGATCTTTATAAAAAAAATTAAAGAATATAAGAATATACTGAAACTAATGAACAGCTTTTATTAAAATGAAATAGGAGGAAAAAAATAAATCAGAGCTGGTAAAATAATTGGGTAATAAGAGGTGAAAAGTAGACAAACTTATGGTATTATGTAATGATTTTAAAGTGAGGAAATATTTAACAACTTTCTGAGCATGTATAATTTATGTATAGAAACTTCTGATTTTATCATATAAAAAAAATTATAAGAAGATTGAATGCTATAATTATGTGTATACAAAAGAATGAGCAAATAAAGATAATGGGACTATTGCCAAAGTTTGTTAATAAGGTAAATTCAAACATGGTCTAATATGAAGATAAAATAGTGTGAAAATAATGATAATTTTTTAAATGTATCGAATGGAATAATTGGAAATTGAAATTTATTTTTAAAAAAAGAATACATGTATTAGAAAATAGTTATAAAATATTAGGTGAATTAATTTATAATAAATTTTATTATATATTAAACTAAAAAGAAGGAGGGTTACATAGATTGATAGATGGATAGATGGATGGATGTAGGATGTAGAGATAGACAAATAGATAGATTGAAAATAGAAATGAAAACAAAAGATATGTATATATTTAAAGAAGTGAATAAGATAAATAAATATGCAGATGAAATAATACTTATGGATAATGTAAGTATAAAAGATAATGTTTAGAATTGTTTTATCGGAATAGTTATAAAAATAATATTAAAAATATCCAAAGATGTTAATATAAATTTAGTTTTATAAATATGCAAAGGGATAATGATATGAATAAATGAAAATAAATGGAGACAATTTAAAAAAAGATAAAATTTATTATATATCTTCAAAAATATGAATGAAAGGGATAAATAATTGTGGTAATATTTAGAAAAAGATGTATATAAATTATAAAAGAATTCTATTTTAGAAAGAAATTATAAAGAATAGATGCTATATACATTGATTATCCTTGTCAAAATGATTGCCTTTAGTAAAAGTGCTGAATATCAAAATAAATTAAGGTTGTATTTAACAGTTTCAATGTTTCTCTAAATATATAGTATTAATTTAAAGATTTCATGAGAATTAATTCACAGAAAGAAAATAATGGAAGTAAAATGAACAGCAAAACATCTTCATGCACTTAAACTGAGATGCTTTAGATTGGCCTATATAATTAGAAAGAAGGTTTAAAGATAAGACTCCCACTCTTATCTTTTCAAAAGTCTCTATCTTGTGTCTTAGTTTGAGAATTTTCTCAATACTCAATAATTGTTGAGATATAAAAAAACAGTACAGCTCATGTGTAGGATGAAAAATCCTTACTGTTAAATTACACACTATCTCTGCATTAGAAAATAAAATCAAGTATTACATAAATTATTGATAATAATAAAATAAATGTTGAAAATTTTGAAACAATATACATAATTTGTATGATAGAAATAACAAGACCTTTACCAATGTTAACTTTTAAAAAAGGGCCATATAGATAAGAATGAAAATAAATCGTAGATTAACAAAGAAAAAAGTTATAAAGATTTTTAACTGAAATAAAGACTCGGAGAGACAAACATTTGAGAAAATTAGACAATATTTGTTTTATAATATCTGATTTTAGAAGATATAATAATAGTTTGATACTGTAATGCAATGTAATGTAAATGTTTCACTTTTATCTCAAAGCAAAATAAGTTATAATTAATGGTCTTAAATCAGTAGGTCTCTAACAGATTAAACATGTTTTTATTTAAAGAGCAGTTTGGATTTAGTAAAGATAGAATACCATAATGCTACTGCTATTTAAAGATATAAAAATCTCAAGTATATAATCTGAGATTTATGTGGTCAAGATAGTATTTAACGTTCATTGAAGAAAAATTAGGAAAAATGAAAAGAGTTAAAACATATGCTAAAGAAGAAAAAAAGATATAATAATAGTCATAAATTATATTAGGAGTATTTTAAAGATTTTAGATACAGAAATTTATAAAAAGAATGATAAGGATGAGAAATAAACAATGAAGTTAAATTGAGGAAATTTAATAATATCTAAAAAATAATTATAAAAACCTATGAATTTAAATGCAAACTGTTATGATAAAAAAGGTTGCAAATCAATATTTATTTAAAATAACAGAAGTGACAGGAAAAAAAAAGGTACTTAAAAAGTGTTAAAGATAAAGTATAAAAAGAAATAAAAGAGAGAAGATAATGATGAGATGAAATAGGTATTTAAAAAAAAGTAATATTTAGAGTAGAAATAATGCAGAAATAAGATGAATTCAATAATAAAGGCAATAAAGGAAGGGTGTGAATTTTTTTTTGAGATATATGAATAAGAGAAATAAGAAAAAAAAAGCTATTACATTATTAAATGTAGAGAGAAAAGAATATAAGGAAAGGAAACAACTCTGAAAAAATACTCAAAAAATTTATAATGAAATATTTAAGCATATGGAATTGATATATGATTCATTAGAGAGTTTAGTCCATAAAAAGATGGATAGAACGAAGGGTACAGAATTGAAAATTTATTAATATAAATAATAACTAAAATAAAATAAAATTAAGAAACAAATAAAATATTTCTTGCCAAATTGAATTGATTACTATTTATCTATTATACTTATTATATTATTTTATGGATGTAGCTATAATGTGATGTATTCAATGCACTAAGAAAACCAAAAAAGAAAATAGGTTATATTAGCACAAGTATACCATTTACAACTTTCTTAAACATTTTATCAATACTATTTTTTATATCAAAACTTTATTCTAACAGTTTCGATTGTCCTGCAGTCATCATCAGAGCTATAATATTCAAATATATAATTATATAATTAATACACTTGTACACATATTCATATACATAATTAAATACACAAAATAAAACAAAATAAAATATACATTTTAACCTGACCATTATAAATATTTTTTCATTTTATTACTTTACTTTTAAATAATTCTATCCACATTTATTTTATATTACTTTATTTTTTTAAAAAATATTTATTATAATTTTACTTTTAAAAAACTTTAACTTTTATTCTATTATTTAATACATATTATCTTTTTACTTATATTTTTAATCAACTTGTAATCTTTTCATATTTTTATTAAATATTTTATAATTATCAATTAACTTTTTCTGCATTACAAATTACTTTTTACATTACAAAAATTACCTGCCTTTTTACAATCTTATCTCTAAAAACCCAACTGACAAAATTTTCAAAATTTTTATACTTGTTTAACACCTCCCTCTATTGCCATTTTCTTCAACTTTATTCTTTTAATGTTTTTCAAATTCAAACTATTATTGATAATAATTGTTTATAAAATTACTGTCTCTACCCCAAAATCTCTATTAAGATTTGGTTTATATTCTTAATTAATATTGCCTCTTTAATTTTTGTATTCCTTCTATTATTTGTATAATTAATCATTTTTATACTATCTCAAATCTATGACCTGTTTCTAATGAATGAAAATAAATAGGTGATCTCTTATCGTATAAATTGAATTCTTTGTTTCTCTCACATAATTAGTTTTTATACATTTACTTTTACATGACTTGCATTCGATTTTATATACCCCGTTTAAGCATTTTCTCACATATTTATTGTCTAATATATCAAGTATATTCTTTTTTCTTTTATTTACTATCTTAAATTTTATTACATTATTAAACTTTTTATTAATTCTAATAATTATTTTAATCATACTTTTTACAATACTATTATTATAAGTTTTAATACCTATATATTTATTCTTATCTATTTTATTTTTCCTACATATTATCCCATTAATTTTATTAAATGTCTCTTCTGATTTTCTTATACTTTCTTCTATAATTTTTTCTGGATATTCATTATCTCTAAACTCTTTAATTATCTATTCTACCTGTTTACTATACTCTTCTTCATTTGAGCAATAATTCCAAGCTCTATAGATTTTTGAATTATACTACTTATTTTATATTTAACATCTATCTTTGAATTCCGATTACTTATATTGCTATCTACATTAATTTTTTTTATATACAGATGTCTTTATGCATTCACCATTTTTATATGACTTCTTTAACAAAATATCTAAATATGATAACTTATTATCATTTTCTTTTTCTATTATAAATTTTATATTTTTATCTAACATTAATCTCTTTGAGATACATATCTATTTGCCTTTGGCTCTTGTTAAAAATTAATAAGTAATCATCAACATATTTTTTCATAAAAACTGGACCATTACTATTATTAATCATTAAATCCTCCATATATATATATATATTGTGCCGGTCAAAATCGTGTATTCATTCAACAAGACCAATAATCCAAGCAAAAGTACCTTGAATCCAACCATGCACAAGATACATATGTCAGGACAAGGATGAATCCTAACCTATTTGCCTAAACTATTGCCTCTCTGACTAATGGATAACGTTTGTGATGACACTAGCAGTGCTTGGTTTTATTCCATCCCAGCTGGAGGTCATGGTTCACATAGAGACTCAAAATAACAAAGGGTTTATATGAAAAATCAATGATTTAATGGATTCTGATGATTGCAGAATGGTACAGATATGATTTGATCGATTACTAATGGTTTGAACCATAATAATGATAATTCTTTATGGCAAGATTACACAGAAGTGAATTTAAATCAAAGAAATATTTAAATAAGTAGAGTAATTAACCACTAAACATCACATGATCACTATCTCATACTAGCACAATAATTGTTATTAAACAATTCAAAATACAGCAAAACTCTCCATATAGTAGTGCCATCTTGTGCTAACAAGAGCAATCAATGGGTGACAGAAGGCTTGTGCATAAAATCCCTATCTAGTGCCTACTCATCCAATATCCCCAGACTAGTTTCTGGCTTGTGGCCTTCATCAGTGATGAGCCTTGGATCTGAGAGCACTGCACCTAGATCTTAGGATCTAATGCAACCCTCCAGCACCCACCTTTTAACTCTATTTAACTACAAAACTATGAGAATGAAATTGAAAACACTATTAATATTTTCAACCCAAGCTCAATAGCTTATATAGTCATATGGGTCTGAACTCAATTCAGTACCCATACATTTTGGTGTCTTTGGCTCTTTAACAACCATAGCCACCACTATCCTATTAGGCAGGATTGGTGTTAAACCACTAAACATCACATGATCACTATCTCATACTAGCACAATAATTGTTATTAAACAATTCAAAATACAGCAAAATTCTCATAGTTTTGTAGTTAAATAGAGTTAAAAAGTGGGTGCTGGAGGGTTGCATTAGATCCTAAGATCTAGGTGCAGTGCTGTCAGATCCAAGGCTCATCACTGATGAAGGCCACAAGCCAGAAACTAGTGTGGGGATATTGGATGAGTAGTCACTAGATAGGCATTTTATGCACAAGCCTTCTGGCATCCATTGATTGCTCTTGTTAGCACAAGATGGCACTACTATATGGAGAGTTTTGCTGTATTTTGAATTGTTTAATAACAATTATTGTGCAAGTATGAGATAGTGATCATGTGATGTTTAGTAGTTTAACACCAATCCTGCTTAATAGGATAGTGGTGGCTATGGTTGTTAAAGAGCCAAAGACACCAAAATGTATGGGTACTGAATTGAGTTCAGACCCATATGACTATATAAGCTATTGAGCTTGGGTTGAAAATATTAATAGTGTTTTCAATTTCATTCTCATAGTTCTGTAGTTAAATAGAGTTAAAAGGTGGGTGCTGGAGGGTTGCATTAGATCCTAAGATCTAGGTGCAGTGCTCTCAGATCCAAGGCTCCTCACTGATGAAGGCCACAAGCCAGAAACTAGTCTGGGGATATTGGATGAGTAGGCACTAGATAGGGATTTTATGCACAAGCCTTCTGGCATCCATTGATTGCTCTTGTTAGCACAAGATGGTACTACTATATGGAGAGTTTTGCTGTATTTTGAATTGTTTAATAGAGTAATTAACCTTAGAGTTTGGGAGTGATGACAAACTAAGCTTATTTAAAATAACAATATTATAGGAATTTATTAAGAAATTTAATACAAAATAAGTAGTCTTTGTTTATACAACTTGGTTATTTTCTTTAATTTGTTTTGATGCGGCTTTGACAAACAATGTAAAAGTTTGTTAATTGGTCGGCCAAAACCAATCAGCAATAAAATATTATTAGCCCTCTTCAAGATATTACAAATAAATGTTTATATATATATATATTACAAGACATGAAAGATGGGCATTTAAAATACTAATACATTTAAGATTTGTATATAATGAGTGTGGGAAGCAAAATAGTTCTTGAATAAATAATTGACAATTATACAGTCAGATTTAAATAATTACAAAATTTGTTTGTGAAGGATGTGCCATCATGGCAGAGAGCATTTCAGGTTTGCTAAATAAAGATATAAAATGATGAAAAAGGCAGTATGCTATTATAGATTAAAACAAAAATAAATTAGGTCTGTTATGAACCTCTGAGTGGCTTTACTAAAAGAAATTCCTAATATGTACAGGTAGATAAGAGAAATGTTGGCCCTCCAGCCAAAGCATGTCTCTGAATAATACTAATAAATATGATATGCTGGAATTCTCAAACACATATTAATGACAATACCTGAAAATGGATCCCTTGGTATGAACTATATCTACTTTGAGGGAGTGTGAAAGATTGGACTGGTCAGTTAAATTTCCGAAAGTCCTAAGAGGTAATTAACAAACCAAAATAATAAATGAATAGTTGTAGCTATAAATACATAATGCCTTGGACGTATATAGATAGATAATGTATCACTAACAAAATTAATAACTTAATTTCTAATTAAACTATCTCCCTGCAATAATGGAAGGTCCCAGAAAACTTTAGGCCTTTACTAAATGGATCATAATTTACAATACAAAAGGATGGCAAGAATTAAAAATAAAATATAAATTGCTTTCCACACTTCCAAATATTTCATTTATCAATAAGTTCTTAAATAGCTCATCGTTGAAGATTGCAAAATAAATCAGTCTTTTAATTAACATAAACAAACTGGGTATCAAATTCACTTCTGGTGAATTTTAAACATATATCATAATAAATTGTACATCATAATTTTAATATTTTCTGACAAATAAAATATGTGTATGAAATATATACTGATAAAATTCTATGATAAATGTGCTTTCAATGATTTTCTTTCAAGATATACATTTTACAGAAATTGTAATAGGTTTAGCTAGTCGATTTAATTATGAGAGCAATTTTAAATTGGAGGTAATAATAAGATTTTTAAAATAATTTCAATCATAAATAAATTTAAAATGAATTTATAATATAAAAGGTACAAAACTAAACAAGCTTTTCTATTAATTAATTTAGGAAAGTAAATGTCCTGTAATGATTTTGACTGGAAAATTAAGAGGGAGAGAATTTAAAGTTAATAGCTCATTGAATTTCGTACTTGGAAATTTCAGTAAATCAAATATTCTAAATAAACCAACAAAATTAATTTAATTTGCCGCATCAAAATAATGTAAGATTTTATAAGAATTGATATTTTAAATTTATAAAATTAAAAGACGCATTTTCAACCAAGCCATATAAACATCACACAGATATATAAAATATAAATTAGTATTGATTTTGAAAACAAGTAAAATGGAATCAATGGCTTGCTGAAAATTGGACATTACCTCAGAATCAATCAGTAGGCATTCCATGGCTGGAAACAGACATTTATACAGTCAGATTATTTGCAGGCTTCCTCGACACAGACAGTCTCTGGCTAGATGTTTAAGCACTGGAAAGGCATGGATGAGTTGGTGGAACAGACCTCTGAGAGGCAAACGACCGATCTTTTCACCCCGTCATTTCTTTAGGCATGATGTATATATAGATTAATCACTTCTCTCCAGTAAACTCAATCATAATCCCTCTTATCAAAGATCCACTATTTATGTGATCTGGCTTTATCTACAGGATTAAATCTACACTGACCTCCACCAATTGTAATCACTCTAAGTAGTTCTGTAAGGTTGGTGCCTGCTTTGGAGGGAAAATCTCTAACTCTGCATGAACATGCCCCAAGGGTTGATTAGCTAATTAAAAAAACAACAACAAGTATATTAAGTTTATCAGTCATTGTACTAACAAAATCTATTTAATTAAGGTTTAGATTAACAAAATGTAGATTTTATTCAGAAAATTTTTTAGGAATTTGGTACAATGACTTTCAAACATATTTGACATAAACTTAAGCAGAAATTTACAAAATATTTTTTAAAAATATTACATTGTTTAAATAATTGATTCTCAAGTGTACATTGATTAAAAGATAAATATAAAATGTTACCCACTAATTAATTGAAGAAAATGAACTTTAATAAAGAATTTGAAATATTTGTAACATTTTATAGATATCTAGGATTCAATTACATATAAATGTCAATTTAATAAAATAAACATAGTATACATTTTTACAAATATAAAATAATAAACTAATATAAAAAGGTTAGTTTTAATTATAAAATAAGATTAATGAAATATAAAAGTTTATAATATTGCTTAAAATATACTACCACCTAATATGAGATGGGTGTCAGTTAATAAGGATGGGGTTCAAACCCAGACTAGTGCTGATGACATTGGCACTAGGTGAAGCAGAAATATGTACTATATTTCCAGCTTCAATATATATATATATT
>JAQFVV010014527.1:0-34010 GCA_028023455.1 Epiperipatus broadwayi
ACTGGTCACACATTACCCACTAACAACCAACCTGTGGTCAAATTATTATTTATTTGAATTTTTATTAAACCTAAGACCGACTAAATTATTTAACTCTACTAGGATTCAGATCAAATCATTGGATAATATATTCCAACAAACGTGACTATGCACCAAGAAACTAGCTCAACAATTGATGATGATTGAGACCCTAATTTAGCTCTCTAATGACTATGCAGGTATTTTATAAATCTTGATTGATATGTTATGTGTTACAGTTTGCTAATGAACAATTGAGCATTAATATTAAAAAATAATTTATTAAACTAATAAGAAGAAAATTAAAACCAAATATGTTATATAAAATCATTTAATAATACTAAATATTTTGTTCAAATTGCTTCTGATTAACATTGTGTATATTACCTCTAGTCTTTGGAAACAGGAGTTACAATTTTACAATAAGTGATGGCAGTCGTTCTTATATGCCAATAACTATTACCCAGTTATAGGAGAAATATGTATGTCTATGCCCCGACAAGTAACGAGGTAAATAAAGGTATTTTGGCTCTGAAAATTATGATTTGCTTTTTAAAAATGAAAGATGTGAGATTCATTTTCACATGTTCATAAATCAATTCTAAAAAGGCATTATTAGTGTTTAGTGCATAACTTTAATATTTAACGAAACTTATTTAATGATAAATGAGTATGAAGTTGTTTAGCTTTAATAAAATCAATTATTACGATTTATGGGCATTAGGTGAGACACATTGGGCTGAAAAATAAACAGTACTGACAACACGGGCGTTAAGAATAAAATGAAATATAATGGATTGTTGGTGATTGAAAAGTGAAAAGGTGGCTTATGTTTTACAAATCTTCTCTGCCCTATCAAGGATTCGTGGAACACAGGAAAAGCCAGGCAGGACATAGTCATGAACCTTTGGTGTTTCAATATAATAACGAGCCAAGGGAGAGGAAGTGATTTTTTCCTATGTATTTAAAATACCGGCGAGGTCAAGCCTACAAAGCGAGGAGGTGGTATTGCCAGAAATGTTCAGGAAGTGATGATTTATTAGTCATCGCCTTTAATACGAAAGCCCAAATTACATAAGGAATGCTCATGTAATGATCTGATCATGTCAGATTAAATCAAATGTGCTTAAAATAAATGTTATTAGAAACACAATTATAAAGATTATACTAATCATGCTCTAAATATCATGCTCTCCTGACTTAATATAAAACACAAAATTCAAATTAGAATACATTTTATTATTCCTTTATTGACATTTAGCAAAACATGCTAGCATTATTATTATGAATAAATAAATTTGCTGAATGAAATAAAATATCCCAGGAGCATAGGTTATAAAATGAGTAATAATTATTATCAGCCATTAGTCAAAATAGCAAAAAATTTAATAAATCCTTCAATTCAATAATTATTTGAACGTATTAAATTAGATTTTGAAAATTAGAACCCAAAATTAAAACTATAAAACTTAATACCATAATATTTTCATATGATAAGTAAATGTAAGAGATTATTATCCAGTTGAAGTATTATTGGCATATAATCAAATAAATGATGTTGATAATCATTCCAATAATAAATAATAAAGTTAGATAAAATGAACTGCCATCGTCGAAAAAAAGTTAACAAAATATTAATTTTAAAGACTAGAGATAAAGGCTAAATTACTATACAAATTTAGACATTATCAAACAGAAGAAAATTTAACAGTAGTTAATTTAAAGGGTGGTTTAAAGTAAGGATTTAGAAATGGCAGAGAAGACAATTCGGTAAAGAAGATATTACCAGTCCTTCACATAGTTGTTCCTTAGTTTACGGCCGAGTTCGATTGGAAGTTTGAGACAATAACATGGGTGTGCATTTGAACTTATATGAATAGCATTTTTGGATTGATTTCTTTATGGTTTCCATAGCAGCTCATGATTGGAAAACATTTTAGTTGATTTCCTCTTGACTTTATCTTAATAGAGAAGCTACAGTAACTCACATCACATCACCTCATGATGAATCTGATGTCTCAAAAATAGCAATGATAATTTAAAATACTGTACACTGTATGAAAAAATGTAAATTATGCATAAAAATATATTGTTTTGAATAAAATTAAATACTGTAATTAATAAAAGAAAGTAAAAAAAGTTTGTGTTGTATCAATTTTTTTCAAATTTTGAAATTTTATTAGTCATATTTCTTTTCTTCTTTTTTTATGAATTTTAAAGTAATTTTACATTGTTGCTTTGCTTCTTATGTGATTTTTGGAAAATTACAGTACCTATCCCCCATTTTCAAGGTAAGTTAAGTCTATTTTTGTGCAATTTCTTTTTTTATGCGCATTTTCTGAGGAACCTATCTACTGCATAAAAATGAGACCCAGGTGTACCATCATACTTTCTGTTAAAAAGTTATCATGAAATGTAAAATATATAAAAAAGAATTGTGCGATAGTTTTTATAAGAATAGATGCTGCTGCTATCAACTTTAATAACTAAAACATATTACAGTCATACTTTTTGTACTTTAGGTCAAAAACATTGTCATTTATTTAATATCAACACATATTCATATGAAACCAATACCCTCTAATGCTAATACATAAATCATAATACGCAGGGCCAACTTCTAGAATGGCCATACCTAAAAGAAAATCCCTATGCCTAAAGATATATTCAAAATTCATCTACATAAATATGAATTCTAGATTATAACTAAAGCAAAAGGCATGCATTAATGGTTATATAACAAGAACTGAAGGCAAGATTTCAGGATATTTTAAAAACTAAAATTTATTATCTCTTGTCTGATTAGTAATCAGCTAGTAATTATTCATAAATTCAGTTACTCCTTCAGTAAATAATATTCTTATTACAATTTTACTGCAAAAGATTACTTATCATAAATATATTTCTGATAAGGTTACTCTATTATATATTATTATTATGATCAACAATTGGCAAATTACATGAGAATATGGCACCTTACTATTAACTAATGATATTTTTATGAATAACAGAGTCATATTTCTGAACAGCATATTCTGATTTAATTATACTAAATTTTTATATCATCATCATCATCATCATCAACCATTATCAATCCACTGCAGGATGAAGGTCTCTCCAAGTTTAATCCATCTTCTCCGATCTTTAGCTTCTCTTCTCCAACAACACCCTCTGCACATTTTCTTATTTCATCCATCCATCTCACATGTGGTCTCTTTCTGGGTCTTTTATAATCTCTTGGAATCCAGTTTAAAATTTCAATTGTCCATCTATTATCATCTCTTCTAGCAATATGTCCAGCCCAACTCCATTTCAATCTTTTAATTTTTTCAATAAGGTCAGTAACACCTGTTTGTTGTCTTACCTATACATTGCGTTTTCGATCTCTTCTTGCTACTCCCAACATACATCTCTCCATACTCCTTTGAGTGGTCTGAAGTCTCTGTATTGCTCTTCTATTAAGTGTCCAAGTCTCAGATCCATAAGTAAGAACTGGTAAAACACATTTGTTAAAAACCATCCTTTTCAAACACATACGCATATTTCCTTTTAGTATCAAGTTATTTCTACCAAAAGCACTCCAACCAAGTTTAATTCTATGATTAATTTCCTCCATTATGTTTCCATCTGTATTAATAATCTGATCAAGGTATTTGTAACTGTTAACTTCTTCTAATTCTTCATAATCAATCTTTATTTTCATATTTTGAGCAAATCGATTAAACATTACTTTAGTCTTTTTAACATTTATCTTTAGTCCTACTTTTCTACTTTCATCTGCTAACTCCTGCAACATTTCCTGCAGCTCTGAAGCATTATTTGAAAAAACAATTACATCATCTGCAAAATCTAAATGACTTAAATACTCTCCATTTACTTTCACTCCTTTAGTTTCCCATTTTAATCCACAAAATACTTCTTCTCAGCACTGCTGTAAAAAGTTTTGGAGATATGGAGTCACCTTGTCTTACACCTTTCTCAATGTTGATTTTTCCAGTATCATTATGTAATCTAATTGTTGCTGTTGCATTTTTATAAATATTCTTTAAAATATGACAATATCCTGGATCTATACCTTGATGATCCAATGCTTTAATCACTAAAGAAATGTGTATAGAATCGAATGCCTTTTCATAATCTACAAATCCAAACATAATGACAACTCATATTCATTTGTTCTTTCTATGACTTCTCTCAATACCTGGATATGATCTATTGTACTAAAACCACTTTTAAATTCAGCTTGTTCTCTTGGTTGGTGGAAATTCAAAGTCCTCTGTAGACAAGTTGTAATTATCTTGGTAAAATTTTTATATAAAACCAATAAAAGCTGATAGGTCTGTAATTTCTAATATCTTCTTTATCACCTTTTTAAAATATTAATATTATTACTGCATTCTTCCAATCTTCCAGTACATCTTTATCATTTAGACATTTGGTATATAACTTTGCTAAAATTGTTTCTATTTCTTCATTCTGCTTCTTTTAATATATCAATTATAATTCCATCATTTCCTGGAGCCTTTCCTTTCTTCATACATTTAATTGCATGTCTCACTTCTTCATTTAAAATTCTGGGCAATTTGAAAGATGTAATAGATATAGGAGGTACTTGTTCTTTATTACTATATAATTCTTGATAAAAATCTTTTACCAATTTCATGATGTTGTCTCTCTTTTTAGTAATAATTCCATCTTTTTTTCTTATTGCAGATATAAATTTCCTACCAATACCAAAATGTTGTTTAACATTCTTGAGACTTTTCTTTTCTTTTATAGATTTCCTTGCTATTGCACAGTTATACTTTCTTATATCTTTTTCAACTCTTTTCCGTACCATTTTACAAAATTCAAGATATTCAATTCTTTTTAATACATCATTTTTGTATATCTTCATATTCCTTCTTTTCTTCATAAATTCTCTAGTCTCAGTAGAAATTTTATTAGTCAATTGCTGCTTTTTTCTACCAGCTATCTTTGTTGCAGTTTTTAAAAGTGTATCAGTTATTTTCATATTAATTTCATTCAAATCTGAATCATGTTCAAAATCTCCTAACACTTGAAACCTATTTCTAAGTTCTAATTTAAATTCATTAGAATGTTTCTGAAGATTAGGAATATCAACTGTAAATATTGTTTTTCTTAATAATTTTTGTCTCTCTAGTTTCACATTAACACATAACTTACACCTTACTAATCAATGATCACTTCCTGTGTTAAATTTATTAAGAACATTACAATCTTGAAATATGTATTTTCTGTTAGTCAAAATATAATCCAATTCTGCTGTACCTTCATTTGGATGCTTCCATGTCCATTTCCTTTTAACATTTTTCTCAAAAAATGAATTCATAATATAAAGTTTTTCTTTTTCTACAAACTCCACAAGTCTATGTCCTCTCTCATTTCTATTACCATAACCAAAATTACCTACAGCAATTTTATCTTTCATTTGTCTACCAATTCTAGCATTAAAGTCTCCCATAACAATTTTAAAATGTTGTTACTCTGATCAAAAGCCTTTTGTACATCCATATAAAAATCTTCTACTACTTCATCACTATGAGAACTTGTTGGGGCATAAACCTGAATTATCTGCATTTGGTATCTGCTATTAAGTTGTATAACTAATCTTGCCACTCTGTCCAATACACCATTAATCTCCACAATATTGTTCTTCCACTTTTTATTTATAATGAATCCTACTCCACTTGTATTTCCAATATGTGTGCCTTTATAATAGAGTATATGTCCACTTTTTAAATCAATTGTCTCTTCTCCTTTTCTTCTAACTTCACAAAGTCCAATAATGTCCCATTTAATATAAGACAGTTCTTCTTCTAATTCTTGCAATCTTCCTTCACTTGAAAGTGATCTGCAGTTGTAAGTACCTAAATAAAAAGTCATCATCAAATGGCAGCCTGGGTCCACAATCAGGGGATTCTTAGCACCCTCTGCCTTCAGCCACCAACCGCTGCCTTGGTTGGTGACTTTCCAGCCTCCTGGGAATAAGGGCCATGATTTATTTTTGTCTGTCATAATTGTATATATGTATTGGAAAAATATTTATC
Organism: Epiperipatus broadwayi; assembly: GCA_028023455.1. NCBI lineage: Eukaryota > Metazoa > Onychophora > Udeonychophora > Euonychophora > Peripatidae > Epiperipatus > Epiperipatus broadwayi. Next base: position 6,090 of record JAQFVV010014527.1, read on the forward strand.
ATTTACACAAACATTCATTCTGCCTTATCAGGCACTGAGAGGAAAGACCATGGTGTTTCTTGATCTTAAACTCAGAGGTAAAAAGCCAATAAACTCACCATGCTGGCTAATGCGTGTTGGTGAGCAGCCCATCCATGTTCGTATACTATATGAATAATCACATAGTAATAACAGCTGCAACAACAAGAACGTATGGAGTGGACATTAGGAATTTGCCCTGCTCAGTTCCTTTAAGGCCTCCAAGAGGAATCAAAGGGTCTCCTTTCAGTTAATAGCAAACTCCTTTCTGCAGCCAAATTTTTATATAGACATTTGGAAATCAAGACTCTTGAAACAGCAATATTTAAATAATCTTTTTGGTTACTATGGTGATGACAATTTGTAATCTGGCCTCATAGTTTTGAAAAATGTAAACTTTTTTTTTTGTTCATTTAAATCAGGGGTGGGCAAACGTTTTTCACTGAGGGCTACATTGTCTTTCATAACACATCTAGTGGGTCACAAGTAATATAAATAGAAGTATTATTTGAAAACATAATTTACATACAAATTTATTAAATATGTTTACATATATCACAAAATATACAACAAAAAATATTTTTTCTTATTAATGAGATTTATATAATTGTCTATAATCGCTCTAAACAATAATTATCCGGATTGAGACTACTAATACCTATTCATAAAATGGTATTTAAATTTGAATCTGGCAAAACAGACCTATTTTTTGATTTGTTTATATTCATACAGGAGAATGTCTGATCACAAATATATGTTGAAGCAAACAGTACAAACATTTTTTAGACAAAGTTTACATTTGCAATTTAAAATACAGGTTTTTATAAACAATTTTTTAAAAATTAGTTTCATTGATTTGAAAATATTTACACATTTACAAATTGAATTTTATTTTATTCTTAAAAGACAACAATATATACATGCATCAAATACAATATTATTTTATTTTTAAAACACACACACACACATATATATAAGTCAATTATTAACTGGAAGCTATCATAGTAGATATTTTTTATCTATATGTAAAATCTGCATAATAGTATAAATATACAACATTATAAATTTATGGGCAGGCTCCACAAATGTATACTAGGGGTAGCATGTGGTCCAGGACACATAGTTTGCTCACCCCTGATTTAAATAATATTTATCACAATATAAGTTTCCTCATGCAACTTATTTTAAACATTTTTTTTAAAAGGCATAATGAAGAAATTATGTCTTCCTGTATTATATCAAAAACATACAACCTCACATAAAACAGTAACAAAACATCCTCACACTTATTAGTATGCTATTTCTTCAAATTCATAAACAATTCTAATTTCAGTTTTTTATAAATTAAAATGGCTTTTTAAGATATGGAAAAAAAAAACCCTTTGTTAACAGTGATTTCAATTTAGGCAGTTATAAAATATTTTAAAAAGATTCTTCATTAAATATGATAGTAAAGTATTTTTAGAAAAAAAAAAGATTAGGTTGTAAATGTAGACCTGTTTTACAATTTGACTGAATTGTTAATGATAAGACTGAACGATTTTTTTATGCCAAATATATATCCAGCTATCTCAAATTTTCTAGCAAAATTATTTGACATAATTAGTAATCCTTAAACAACTGCAAAACCTCATAAAAAGTTTAGGTATTTACAAAGTACATTATGTTTGCATCTTAATATATAACAAGTGAACTATTATTTAACATTCATTACTCTTTAACTAACAATTGTTCTAGCAAGAAGTACATGTTATTGAAAATGTACATATAAAGAGTATTTGTATACATTTAATATCTATAATTTTAATGACGTCTTTATTCTTCTTTCAAATATCTACTTTAGAATTTTAAAACTTCATTCGCATGCACACACACATATGATATATAAACTCGAATGATTACTCACTTAAAAGTTTTTATGATATTTGAGCAACATGAACTCAGATATCTTTAGTTCTTAAATACATAATTCAAATATTATTCCTTAAACTAAACAATGTATATATAAATATCATGTACAGAGTATCAACTGACTTTTGTTTAATTGGAAACAATTGGTAAAACGCGTGACTTGTTTGAAAATATATCATTCACCATGTTTTTAAAGTTTTACATTTACTACTAGTTTTCACAAGATTTTTTACCATCCTTGAAAAATGTTTTGCAAAGTTCAGAATGAATACTTGATAATTTACATACAATCAGTCGATAAAATGATCTAATAAAAATGTATGTTTGTTTATCTATCTATTCAGTTATCTGTCTCTCCGTAAATCTGCATAAGTTTGCATAGGATACAAATTTGAGAGTAGTTGTGCTTTTTTAATAAATTTTACACACATACACATGTTTAATATATATCTTAATCATCATCAAATTGTAAAAACAACCAACATAAGAATATAATAAATTTATTGTTTTTTAAGCATTCCAACTTATTTAGATTAAAACTTTATTTATTTATGTAATTAATTTGAATGCGTTATTTTTTAACAGAATTGCTTTTTTTACTTTTTAAATTAGAATTTGTTTAGACTCCATTCACAAGGAATAAAAAAAAAACCTTTTAAAAAGAAAATTTAATTAGTTTTAACTTGTGATAAAAATAATAAAACTTTTATTATTCTCACTATTTCAATTTTATTCTCAAACTTATTATTTTTCTTGAACTTTAATAAATCTTTGAAGTCCCACAGATGTTTATTATTCTCTAGCAGTGGACTTGTTTTAACTCATATAGATCACTTATAAAGCTTCCTATTGTACGCATTACCCAAAAATAATAGAATTTAGAATCTCACAAGGGAAATAGTTCTTTTACAATATAATTTTCTTTCTTACTCCCTTTATTATTATTATTATTATTATTATTATTATTATTATTATTATTATTATTATTATTATTATTATTATTATTATTATTATTATTATTATTATTATTATTATTATTATTATTATTATTATTATTATTATTATTATTTAAATTAAAAATATTTATTGGCTTTTAAAAAAATTTGAATAATTATATTACAATGTCTATTGCATAATAATATAACTATATAAATGATTAAAAACTAATTTTTTTTTTTTTTTAAAAGCAGTACATATATATTTTTTAAAGTTTTAAGAATTTATTTTTTTTTCAATTTAATTTTGAAATAGGGTCTTTTTTCTTCATATTATTTAACAAAGATTGACATTAATATAATTTTGTTGGAGGAAGACATAAAGCTTTCTAAATGAAAGTAAAAAAAAACTCTCCAATTCATAAAATTCTGTTTTTTTCCATTTCAATTAGCTGAAAACATTTATTTTACTTTAAATATATATATAAATCTTTATTCTGTGTTATAATTTTTAAGAGGTTATTGTGTATATATTTGGAAATATAATGATAAAAATTGAATTTTGTTACAAATGGGGAACGAAAATATCCATGAATCTTAAAATATATTACAGTAAGGGGTGGTGGTGACCTGAATTAGTCAAAGATAAATATAAATTTAAAAAATACTTTGAACAAATATGCTAAGGGCCAATAATGATTTATTTTCAATTATTTATGTTAAGAAGCAGCTTATTAATTATTAAAGATAAATAATAAAATGGCTTTATTATTTAGGAGTTCATAAAAAATTCAAACTATTTTCCAAAATCTGACACTGCCATTGTACTAAACACATGGAACATATAAATATCTTAGTAAATAAAATAAAGTCATACATCATGTGACTCAATTTGATAAGCTTGTAATATAAACTAAAATAAAGAGTGAGATAATAGCACCTCACTAAGGAGAGCCAATAGCTAGAAACTGGTCTGGGGATAATGCTCTTGCAGCATTTATAGATAAATCTTGTTAGAGCTGTTATCACACTTTTTATTTTTGAACATAAATATCTGTTTTGTTCTATTATGCAAATTTCACAGTTTTGTAACCATTGGTTAAAATGAATTTGGTGTTTTAACAGTTTAGTACAGTTGTAGAATTGTAGCCTCATAACTAAAGAATCTTGAATTAATTTTTAAGTAGTTAAAAAAACAGTTTCAATTTAATCAGTGCTTCAAATGTATTATGATATATTATGAAATTCTTGTTTAATGGATTTAAAATCATGATATTTTATAAAAATTTTTGTTAATATTTAATTGAAAGTAATGACAATCTAATAATTATCAAAGTGACTATATATTATTTACTTAAATTACTCCATAAAATGATTATTTAAAGACATTTCTAAAAAACATGTTTTGAGCAATTCCTTATAGTTCATTAATCTTTTATGCATATGATCTGGGATTAAATCTGGTTGGTATGAATTTGAAAATAATTGGCCAACCCAGATACATCATTCAATACTAACTAGCAAATAAATTAGCCATTTTTAACTAATGGCTAAAATAAGAATAGAAAACTGCTTTAATTTTCACCAAGTGGAAGTTGAAAATCTTGCTAAGAAATGCTTTATCATTTACTATTTGTGTAAGAGATTCTGTTAGGGAGGGTTTTGCCATATAGTAAACTATTTGAAAGCTACCTTCATATAATTGTAATATATTGAACTAGGTGCATTTAAAAGATATTACTTAATTGGGTTTAAATAGGTTTAAACACATTTTAAAATAATTTCTAATTTATATTTTTAATATTACGTAAATGGACTGGTTCTTCAAGCAGAGGGGAGAATACCATTGATAGCAGAGCCATCAATGATATCCATGGTCAGATTAAGCTATGCAAGGTATAACATGGTCACATTTCCAGATCATGACCCACCACAACTGCTAGATTCCAATCCTGCCATCCAAAGCATTTTATTTGTTTTGAGTATCAACCTCAGACACCAGCCAATCATAAGTTACATAATCAGCATGCTTCAGATGACAGGCACATAATCCAGTGCTTGAAATATTCCATGACTAGCTCACACTTTGTCCCAGAGACCAGCATATTTATTTAACACATAAAATAACTCTACACTAATTTACTGGAGATGCAATGACAAGAGAGAAAATAGACAAAATAACAATTAAGGCAAACATTAATATTTAATTATTTATAAACACATATATTTTACATAAGAAAATTTTAAATGCTTATTTTAGGCTATAGTTATAATAGTCCATTAATTAAAGTTCATTTCATTTAAAATTAAGTATGTGCACAGCTATTTAAAAGTATATTTATCCAGGTTTTTATTTTTTTTTAAGTGTCATAGCATCGGCCGGGACGCGAACCCCCCAAACCCGGGCAACCTCCTGCAAAGAAGGCAGTGCTAACCTCACCTAAAAAGAAAGGAGGTTTTTATTTTTTTATATGTTAGAGGACCGCACCCAAACCCCCGCCACCGGCCCCCGCCCAGGAAGGGGACGCCGCCCCCCCTCCCCCTCAACCCCAAAAGAAGGAGGTTTTTTATTTTGTGCATACTGTCCAATGGTTTTGGTTTCTCTTTTGTTTTGCTTTCCAACTCGTTGGCCTTTTGTTTCTCCATCAATGGTTTATGGGAAATGTCTTTCATTCTTTGGTTTAACAATGAGAGAGAGGGAGATTAATGATAGCATTGTTTCACTATCTAGGCATTTGTTTTGGCATTGCTTCAGGCAAGCACAACTAATTTGACAGAGGACTGGAGTTTTAGCAATGTATGTTACTATTTCGGTGGTGTCTGCACTAAATTGGTTTGCAACAACAATAACTGGTCTGCTTCTGTACTTATAATTCTCCAAACTTTGACTCTGCACTTTAAATTCTGTCCATATTGATAGCAATCTGACTGTATACCAATAACACGAACCTGATTGATGAATGATCTAGCAGATTGCAGCCCTGATCTGAACTCTCTCATTGTTTTATTTTATCTTGACTTGAATCTGTCTTTTAATTAGTTTTACATTTCTTTAATTAATTGATTTTTACATTTACCTTAATCTTAATCCATTCAGATTCATTTACTACCTTGATAAGATAGTGTACATGGCTTTTTAATTAATACAATTTAATAAGTAATCTTATAAACTAATTGCATTCCAAAACTTTTACAAATTTAATTTTAATTTTTCATATTTACTCTTTTAACTTATAAATAAATAAAAAACATTTTTCTTAACCCATTTAAAAAGGAGAGTTTTAAATTTTTCCATACCCTGCTTTTTTAATAAATAGTTTTATTATATTTTAAAAGCAAAATGATGCCATACTTTTATTTTTACAAGTTTGTGTTTTAAAAAAAAAACAACTCATTAAAAACATATTACCTTTATATTTTATTATTCTCATTTTTCTTTTCATTTTAAAATCAATTTGATTATTTATTTATAAATGATTACATATGTAATGCAGAATATATGTGTGCTTTTAAACCCATATACTCGAAAGTACAATATGCATAAATAAATGCAGTTTAGTATCAAATTACTGGATATATTTCAACTACAATAATTAAAGCATGCATTTTTATCCCAAATACAATCTTACTAACACACTATTTCTTTTTTTACTTAGTCTATTTAAAAAACAAACAAATGATTTTCTGAGTAAAAATGTATAAATTGGTAGCAATCTGCACAGTTCATGTCATCCTTAAATTAATTACTATATTTATTGAAACAAATTACTTCTGTACTGATTTACCATTTTTTTAAACTAAGAGTAGCTTGATAATAAGTTTTTTGATATCCTGATTGAAAAAAGTGTGGAAAAATATCTGCTTTACCAATAGATGTCATTAGATAGATATCAAGGCTTTACTATCACCTAGCCTTCAATTCCATTGAGAAGAATTAATATATCTGAGATCATTGAGTTTAGCTTAGTAGATAAAATTGAAGATAATACATGCCACTTCAGGGCTAAATCATTTTTAGACATTTTACTTTGAGAAGAATATAATGAAAAGAAAGTTGTATTCACCAGGTTCACCAATACCAGGTAGGTGGTAAGGGTTTCAATATTTTATAATTTTGGACATGTCCTATTGTTAAAGGTAGATTAATAATTTAATAACTATTAATGAATAATTAATATTATTGGATACGGACTGACTAATTAAAAAAGATCTTAAATCTAATTGAAGAAATTTAATGTTTTACTTAGACTGGATTTGAACTCAGGTTATGATAAATAGATGTGATAACACTATCTATGAGATTTATATCCTAAGTATAATTAATAATTTCAGTCTATTTTCTAGAGTTATCTATTGAAATTTTAAGTAAGCAATAGACACTAGAAAGTATAATGACATAATATTTCCATTTTCAGATTAACCAGTTTCTAATACTTATTTTCAATAGTGAAGATTATTTAAGTAGTACAAAATAGTAAAAGGTATAAATAAGTGCATTGCTATTAGCTTTGAGTTCTAGTCTTCACTGTCAAGAAAGCAAAAATCCAGAAATAGATTGGTATGAACATAGGAAATTTTAATAGAACTATATTATCTGGTATCTATTGATTATTTATTCTTATAGTAAGTGGCTCTAGAATAGAGTGGAGATATTTGCTTTTGAAAGCATATGCATAATCATAGAAACATCATATGATATTGTTGTGAGTATGAGTATAATTAGTCATATTTGAATTAAAATAGAAACAAGATGTGGTAAAAAACCAAAAATTATTATTTTAAATATCAGTTCTGGATAAAAGAAAGTGATGTCTACAGTTATTAAAAAGCTAAAAATAATAAAATTTACAATTAATGTACTCAGATTAGATCTATGTAATCATATAAGCAAGTTGAGTTGGATTCTGAATATTAAGTTGTTTTAGAATTTCAGACTGGTAGATTAATACAAAAAAGAGTAAAATATGACTACTTGAAGAATAATGTATTACAGCCTAAATATCATGGCACACTAAATTCAGTTTGAAAACATTTATTGATGAAGGTCATCAGCAAGAAAATAGTTTAGAGATATGGATTGTAAAGCACTGGATAGAGATAATAAAGTATCTATTGATAATTCACATCTTGGAAAAATAGAACATTTATTTTGGCTGAGAATAAAGATAAAATTTACTTTTCAATGTGCAAAAAACTGTTGCATAACATGCATAAAAATATGTAAATATTCACAATAGAGTCCATATAAATTTAATGAAAAAGGTTCATTAAAAATGTTTCCAACCTTATCTATGTCATAATGCAATTTACTAAGACATGAAGAGAATTTTATTATATATATATGTAATTATATGGATAGTTATTGGAAGAGTAGTAGATGAATATATAGTCCCATTTAACTGATCATATTTTTGACTTGTTATTTTATCTTAGAACTATTCCAAAGAGGACAGAAAATATGAAGAACAAAATTTTTTTATTGAATTTTTTTAAAATCTTGTGAAACACTTAATTTTTATGTAATATTTTAAGGATTTTATGTAAAAAGAAAAAGATCTTTTATAGTGCACCATACATTATTCACAGTTCAAATTTAGGTGAAACTAGCTTAGTTTTACTAAAATGTGATGTTAATTTATTAGGATTTATCAATTTAGAGAAATTTTTTGCCTTGTTTCATTTGGAAGCTAATGCAGTTATTTTAAGAAATGTAGTCCATCACACATTATGCCCAGTAAACATTTTTACTGAGTTTATTTAATCTAAAAGCTGTTATAGTTTTATTTCTATACCACTTGAAATAGTTTCTGTATGAATAATATTTATCAAATAGCTTTGCCAACAATGCTTTGGTTTTAGGTCATAATTTTTTAAAACCTCTGGAAATATAGTATTTGCTTCTTGGTCCATTTTTGTTTAAGACAATCCAAAGCAAATTTAATATCTACTGATTTTATCAAATTAACATTTGGCAAACAATGTAGAAGAGAATCTTGCAATGCTGTTCTAATACATTCAATTGTCAAAATTATACATTTAATATTCCTAATTTTAACATTAGTCATTACAAATTATAAAATAATATTTAATTTCTTAAAAATTTTCTTATTAATTTTTTTATTAATGTTTCTTTCACATTGCTAGTTTTCCTTATCATTAATAAAATAATATTTATTTCCCCATTAATACATTATTTGTTATATTTTATTTTCATGTATTTTCATAGTGTTATTTAATTAAATTATTCAAGATAGTGGTATTAACGAATAGTTTTCCTTATTTTAAAATTATTCCAAATAATAACCAATTTTTTATAGCATTTTTCTTATTGAATTGGGATATAATAATTAAAGATGTCCAAAAAATATATAAGAACAATATTTATGATTAGATATACTATTATAAATGATTATTATAATGAATCAGTAACTCTAGAATGAAACTGAACTGAATTAAGACCCATATAGCTATCTAGTTTGTTTGACTGGATTTGAAGATATTTGCATGCTTTCAAACTGATAGAAATGAGTTTCATGAATGCTGTTTAGTAGAGTTGGAGTTTAGATCTAGTTTCTGAAATGTTAAAAAAAAGTGGATGTAATGTCCGAATGTGTTTTTGAGCCCTTCAAGTAAACAGGTTGGCCTGAAATTTACTATATTAAACAGATAGTCAGGAAGAATATTGGCATTTGATTTTATATACAATTTGAACATGAAGATTAGGTGGTAATCTATCTTTTGAACTATTGATTAATCAGTACAAAGGGGGAGGAATGCTGAGTTCAATTTGATGGGTGGGAACAATAATTTTATGAATAAATGAGTGACTTTGAGTATGTAAGGAAAAGACAGCCAAGATTTATCATTAGTTTTTGGGGTTGGATGTCACATTTGAAGATATCATTAATCCTAAATATGTTTTTGTGATTGTGGAGATAGAACTTTATTAAAAACAGTTAATGAATTGCAAGATATTATGGAAGAAACTATTTTTCATATTACTAAATCTGGTTCTTTGGGACATTATTCTACCTATATTCATGACACTCATGATATACAAAGTATTTAAAATAATTATTGTTGATAAATTTTATCATTCTAAAAATCTTGGGTTTAGAATATTGACATTTAAAATGTGGGTAATTTTGTTAAAGATATTTTCATATCCATCAAGCTTACCTAAAAATGCTCAGATTTTATAACTACATTCTATAAAGATTTACTTTTCCATGCCCTCTCCCACTTTTCTTTTAGAAAAGCATCCAGTGATATCCAGTGATTTTGCAAGTTTAAGCACAATTTTTGACATTTGATAAATCAATAATTGATTATTCAAAACTGCTGATTTTTTCCCCAACATAAATTGAACTGCTTTTGATATACAAAAGAGATGGACACTTTAGTAGCTGTTGTTATGAGTTTATTAAATCTATTACAGCAAAAGTTATTTGGAGAAATTAAAAATTTTGTTCAAAATAACTAATATATGGATTTTTGTTAGCTTTCTTTAAATTCCATCTTGAAAAATTATAATTTTTAAATATGATTGACACTGAAAGATAAATATATATAGCTTAAAGCTATCCATTCTATTAATTAATAACCTGCATAATTCTCATTTGCATATTTCCCAAAACTATTGTGAGAATTAGAAATCTTCTATAATTGCAGAAGGTGTAAAAAAATCTGGAAGATATTTTTGTGGCCAATTTATAATGAGAGATTGGTAAATATTCAAAATAAGAGTCGTAGATCACATGAGCCATTTCTCTTAGGCTTGTAAGATATAAACAATGAGGATTGTCAATTCCTCAACAAGCTTTGTGATAAATGCTTAGCCAGAGAAAGCATTTAAAATATCTCTGTCAGGAACCTCCCTCCCCAAACCTCTGACCATGGTTTCATGCTTTGGAACTCCTCAGAGTGCTTTCTCTGGTTAAGCATTTATCACAAAGTTTGTTGAGGAATTGGTAAATATTGAATATGGAAAAATTATCTATCTTAATGGTGACTTCAATATCATTTGAATTATTTTTAAATAAAAGTCAGTTGTTTTACAAAATAATTTAAAACAAAAGCTGTCATACCATGCTTAGATTACATTGATTGAGGAATTTTAAGATGTGCATTATTAGAATGATGATGAGTTATCTTCAGCATAATTACATCAATATTATGATGTTTAACTAATTTGGAGGGTAGCTGCAATTTTGATTTTTCCATATCCTTATTATTAAGATGAAATAATTTTATCATGATTATTTGATGAAGAGAAGATATCTCTGTTATACCTAGTAATTGAGGTATTCCATGGTCGCCAATATAATGCAATTGTTTTCCATTTTGGAAGATAGAATCTGCACTTCTACTGCCCTCTATGCCTATTACTTACAATACTAATAAAGTTCATTTAAATAGTTTTATTATGTATTTTCCTAATTTGCTATTTGTAACAAAGAATTCATCAAAATAAAGTCTGGTTTCCCTTTTGCTAATGTATGCTACTTGCAGAGTGGTGCCAAAAAGACTGTTATCCACACTCTTTCAAAATTGAGTGATTCAATTCCTTTTTATTGTCATTTTGTCTTTATTGGCTTTGTAAAATACATTCTTAATCTTTTACAAACTTACTTTGCCAATCTTTTATGCTTTTGATTTGTTTTTCTTAGCATTTAAAAACTATTTAGCTTAATACCTAACGTTCAATTTCTTATATACTTTGTCCTCATGTTGTTCAGTTATGAACTTATTTATTTTATACTTTTGCCACCTTCATTACTGATATTCAGTCTTTAAAGGCAACATTAAAAGTATCTTTTATATACCTTTAACATTCAAAATTTATTATATTCATTCACCTTGTGTAAAGTTATTGTTATAAGTTTACCGAGATACAAAAAAAAAAAAAAAAAATACCAGAAGATAAATGATTAAAATTTTTAAAATGAGAATTATGATTATTATGCAGTCTGTGGAAATAAATACAGTATATTAATTCATAGATAAAATTCATTTCTAATGCTATATTTTAACTTTTTCTACATCAAAAACTTACTGTGTGAATGCCATCAATAACTTGCTTACTTATAGCTCTTTATTGTATTCTAATCTTGAAAGTGTCATACTAAAAAAAACAATAGTTATCCTTTAATTTGAGAGATTTAGAGATAATCTTTGTAATATAAATGAAATCCCATTATCTTTTCAAGTTCACCAAAATATTGTTTTTAGAGAGTATATAGTTACACTTTTTTAAAAAATTATAAATTAAACATTTATTTAATCATTAGCTTACAAACCAAATTCCAGAATTAACATTGATATTAATCTATTACACTAATATTTACATCATTCACAGATACCTTAATGCCATTATTGAGGTATAGTTTTATAGTTCCCCTTCTATCAAAAATTTTCATAAAAAACATAGTTCGTATCAATCTTCAAGAAAATATCGGAAAAAAAACACCCCATGACAGCCCGTCCAATGCCTCATTTTCATACTTGTTCATAGTCTATCCTATTGGAGTCACCATCATACCAATCATCAGACCAAGTAAACATACTTCATGTCGCTGTGTAAACTTTTGTTGGAGCTAGTGTTTTTATCTCTATATTTGGCCATACCTATTATTACACTTTATTCAGTTTAGATAAGTAATCCAAAATAAAGATTTACTTTTGTTAAAGAAGATTCTTTTGCATAACATTCGGCAATAATATTCTTATATAATATTCATTAATATTTTTTTCAGTTTTTTTTTAATTTGGAAAAAAAACAGCTCAATATTCAATTTATTTAACAAGTATTCCTAAATCAATAATAAAATACCCAATCTTTTCACCTGTTAAAAATAGGCAAGTTGACAATAAAATCTGTTTTACAAAGCAGCCAATTCTACATTATATATTTTCAGCTAATAATCATTTAAGACAAAATATGATGAAGATCGCCCCCCCCCCTCATCACTGATTGGTAAAGCATATAAGCTTTTTAGTATATTAAAAATATGCTGTGGATTATCTTTTGAATTGGCAAGAATATAACAATTCCATAATACTCTAAATGAAGAATTCAAAACAGTATTTTTATTATATTTTATTCAGATGAAATTATGAAGTCCATTATCAAATGTATATTGCCTATGGATGCCTGATTCATGAAATGATTTATATGCTGTTTCAAAGGGGTCGCTGGCATATAATTGAAACTAAACTGGAATTATTGCTTATTCTTATTTAATTCCGGTTTAGATTTCAGATGCTTCACTATTTTCAAATTTTTTTCTTGTTATTAATGACAGATAATACTATTTATAATATGTCACAGTTATATAAAATTAACATATTTCTATGAATAACTGAATATTTTTGGACATTTCTATAAATCTTCTAACCCTACTCAAGTGCTTTATTCATATACATATATGCTCAATACACACTACAATTGGATTGTTAACATAAAACTGAGGGGTTTGTTTAGTTGCTAGCAACTAATATATATATATATATATTGTGCCGGTCAAAATATGTTTATCCATGTAACATGAGCTGGAACTCATAAAATGTACTTCAAACCCAATCAAGCCCAAGATTTAGGTCAGGGACCAGCCTGGATTCGAACCCACTCTCTAAGCCCCAGATCTAACACGTAATGAATAACATAATAGTGATGGAATATGATAATTAATCTTAATCTGGCCGACTAGCAAAGCTGAGCAAAACAATGAGACATCTATTAACTATGACTAATTTAAAATATACATAAGCATGGCTCTAATATGTGAAAGTGGAGGAAAAGGAATTTGAATTACTCAAATAAGTTAGACAATAAAATATAGTTTAATATAATGAAAAATTATTTATATATATTTATAAATTAAATACATTAGTATGTGCATGAATGAGCAAACAGTAGATAATTACATAGTGTCATTCACGCTATTATTTCTCATATGCTCTTTATTAGCTAAATAATATATTACAAAGAAACACGCTTCTTTGGTGGGTCCAATATTAAGATGCCAATCAGATATTAGAAAGAATTACACAATACTGCCATTAACACTTTGATTTACTGTTCTGAAACATGGTGACTAACATATATATTTCTAGGAGCGTTCTGAAATTCATTATACATATGATATAAATTATTTTCACGCCATTGAGGTCGTGGAAATAAACAAAAGACAGTTAAAAGATTATATTTGAACTATGACAAAAATTTTTAATGAAAATCATTTAACAATAGTAAGACGAACGCTTTATTTTTCCCAAGGCATATAGATACTCTTAAATATAGATATATAAATTAAGATGGTGAGATTGTATATGATTGAAATAAACTTAATTAATAAATAGAAGTAATTGGCATTTTTATATATCTTTTAAGCAAAGCTTAATTTTAATATTAGAGCATTAAAACTGGGTCATGAAGCAAAAAAAATAATAATAATATGAAGAAGTTTGCAGTGTTGACATAATAGCCTAAAAATAACTAAGAGGAAAAGATCGTGCTTCTGGATGAAAAACGAAATCTCACACCCCCTTCTTGGGTAGTGCTTAGAGAAAAGTGGATAGGCATGGCATGGCCCAGACTTTTGCTGGTATAACCGATGTGAGAGGCCTTTTATCTATGAAGTGAATATGCATAGCATGTGCCAAACTTACGAAATCACTGCTAGAGGCATTTTATACGAAATAAATGTGGTTCCAGATAGCTCAACTATATATGGAACAAGGTATGAAAAGAAATCTATGGGTTCAAACTTGTCGCAACCCCCAGATTAGAAGCATGTAATATATATATATATATATATATATATATATGAAGATAGGCTAAATGACAAAAACGCAGTATGAATGAATGTCACTAACAACATTGAATAAATTTTACAGCTTTAAAATAAATGACCCTTGTTTGAATATTATAATACACCATGCAATTATAATATATATATAGAGAGAAATTTAGATTTCATTTACTAAAATATACTTGAAGATTTTATTTAGCAAAAGAAACATTAAGATTTAGATTTCAAATTAATAAAATATACGTTAAGATTTGATTTAGTAAAAGAAACATTAAGATTTACATTTCAAATTAATAAACTATACGTTAAGATTTGATTAAGATTCACCCCCATCCCTTTTCTGATATTTAAAATCAATCAATCCCACTTTCATTGATTTTACAATAAATGAAATATATAAGCATTTTATTTGATATTTTAAGCATAGACTATTTTAAGAGTATAGAAAAATACAAGAAGACTGGTAGTTATAGAAAATAATTAATGGGTCACTTTTTCAGAATTGAATAAAAACAAAACATTTTAAAAGATTTCAAAGCGTTAATTAGCTTAAATTCTGGATTTACACTGGTAGAAAATCCAGAGTTAAACAAATATATATATATATATATATATATATATATATATATATATATAAATATATATATATATATATATATTATATTAAAACATAAATAGAATGTTAGCTTGAAAAACAATCTGGCGAGTATATTAATTAATAATGCATTGTTTTAAATGGACGTTTATAACTTGCTTCGTGAAGGTTTACTTAAAAAATGACAAAAAAGATTTTTATAAATTAAGCTCACCAGTTTGTTTGAGATTAGCAAATTAATAAAAAAGCATATATATATAAAATCAAGTAATAAATATCTGACCGCACCAAAATTAAAGAAAGGTTAAAAGCATATGAGATAGGATTAGATATAAAGAAATCATTTGAGAGCAAAATTACATTCACAGATATATATATAAAACAAAGTTAAAGAATATATTTAGGCTAGATTTAGTTTGAGGTGATGGCTTGAAAAATTACCTTGCAGTTTTAAGAGTTCAATTAAAAATATTGCAAGTTTTCCTGTGGCAGCAAGCTTCTATTAGCACAATGAAGTTCTTAGGTCGGGCTTTGCACTCTTGGGCAGCAGGATTGTACAGCCGCAAAAGATGATGACCCAAACGGGCCAAGAAGTGATGGATTTATTGCTACATTATTTTAAGTTTAGAGATATAGTACATCGTGCCTATAGAATGACTGGCTAAAAGATCGACCATTGCTTTCCGGAGCTCTGTCCCACCAGCTCATCAATGCCTTTCCAGTGCTTTCAACATCTATCCTGAAACTGTACTATGTCAAGGAAGCCTGTTAATGATCTGACTGAAAATGCCTGTTTCAAGCCATGGAATGCCCACTGATTGATTCTGAGGTAACATCCAATTCACCGCAAGCCATTGATTCCATTTTACTTGTTTTCCAAATCAATGTTAATTTATATTATCTATATTTGTTTATACAACTTAGTTTTAAAATGCATAGTTTAAATTTATTAAATTTAAAATATCAATTCTTATAAAATCTTACATTTTTTGATGCGGCAAACTTAAATTAAATTTTGTTGGTTTATTTATAATATTTGACTTACTGAAATTGCCAAGTACAAAACTCGATGAAAAACTAACCTCTTATTTTCTCCAGTTAAAAATTATTACAGGAGATTTACTTCCCGTAAATTAATTAATAGAAAGCTCATTTAGTTTTGTACATCACATATAAATTTATTTGAATGATTGAAATTATTTTAAAAATATCTTACTATTACCTCCAATTTAAAATAGCCCTGTAATTATTTCTGAAAGAATAAATAATTTTAGTGAATCAATTAAGTAAAATTTATCATAGAATTTTATCAGACTATATTTCATACATATATTTCATTTGTTAGAAAAATATTAAAATTATGATTTACAATTTATTAGTTTGATATTCAATGCCCGTCTATGTTAATTAAAAACAGTCTTATTTTGTAGTCTTTAATAAACTATTTAAGAACTTATTAAGAAATGAAATATTTGTGAAGTGTGAAAAACAATTTATATTTTAGTTAATTTCTTTTTTTATATATATTATATTTATGATTCATTCATTAGTGGACTAAGGTTTGTGGGGACTTTCTATCAATGTCAGGGAACTGATTATTTTAATCAGGAATTCATTGATTAATTTTGTTAGTGATACACTATCTATATATATGTCTAAGGCATTAATGTTTTTTATAGCTACAACCATTCATTTATTATTTTGCTTTGCTACTTACTCATCAGGACCTTTGGAAATTTAACTGACCAGTCCAACCTTTTACTCTCCCTCAAAGTAGACATAGTTCATACTAAGGGATCCATTTTCAGGCATTGTCATTTAAGATGTGTATGGGAAGTGCAGCACATCAAAAATATTTTATTATTATTCAGAGACATGTTTTGGCTAGAGGGCCAACATTTCTCTTATCTACCAGTACATATCAGGAATTTCCTTTAGCAAAGCCACCCAGAGTTTCATAATAGACCTCATTTATTTTTGTTGTAATCTATAATAGCATACTGCATTCTTCATCATTTTATATCTTTATTTAGCAAACCTAAAAGGCTCTCTGCTGTGATGGCATATCCTTCACAAACCAATTTCATTAATTAATTAAATCTAGACTGTATAATTGTCAATTATTTATTTAAGAACTATTTTACCTTCCACACTTTATATACAAATGATTTTAAATGTAATAGTATTTTAAATGCACATCTTTCATATCTTGTAATATATATAAAATAGATTTATTTATAATCTTTTAAAAGGGCTACTAATATTTTATTGCTGATTGGTTCTTGGCAGACCAATTAATAAACTTTTACATTGTTATCAAAGTCGCATCAAAATGAATTAAAGAAAATAACCAAGTTGTATAAACAAAGACTTACTTATTTTGTACTAAATTCCTTAATAAATTCCTATAATATTATTATTTTAAATAAGCTTAGTTTGTCATCACTCCCAATCTCTAAAGTTAATTACTCTATTTATTATATTTCTTTATTTGAAGAGTTCACTGAAGAGAGTAGTTTAGTTTTAGTACATCATGATTAAAGAATGACTGGCTAAAAGATTGACCATTGCTTTCTGGAATTCTGTCCCACCAGCTCATCAATGCCTCCCAGTGCTTTCAACATCTAGCCTGAAACTGTACTGTGTCAAGGAAGCCTGTTAATGATCTGACTGTAAATGCCTGTTTCAAGCCATGGAATGCCTACTGATTGATTCTGAGGTAACGTCCAATTCGCTGCAAGCCATTGATTTCATTTTACTTGTTTTCCAAATCAATGTCAATTTATGTTATCTATATTTGTTTATACAACTTAGTTTTAAAATGCGTAGTTTAAATTTATTAAATTTAAAATATCAATTCTTATAAAATTTTACATTATTTTGATGCGGCAAACTTAAATTAAATTTTGTTGGTTTATTTATAATATTTGACTTACTGAAATTTCCAAGTACAAAACTCGATGAAAAACTAACTTTAAATCCCCTTCCTCTTATTTTCTCCAGTTAAAAATTATTACAGGAGATTTACTTTCCATAAATTAATTAATAGAAAGCTCATTTAGTTTTGTACATTATATATAAATTTATTTGAATGATTGAAATTATTTTAAAAGTATCTTACTATTACCTCCAATTTAAAATAGCCCTGTAATTATTTCTGAAAGAATAAATAATTTTAGTGAATCAATTAAGTAAAATTTATCATAGAATTTTATCAGTATATATTTCATACATATATTTTATTTGTCAGAAAAATATTAAAATTATGATTTACAATTTATTAGTTTGACATTCAATGCCCATCTATGTTAATTAAAAACAGTCTTATTTTGTAATCCTTGATAAACTATTTAAAAACTTATTAATAAATGAAATATTTGTGAAGTGTGGATGATTCATTCATTAGTGGACTAAGGTTTGTGAGGACTTTCTATCAACGTCAGGGAATTGATTATTTTAATCAGGAATTCATTGATTATTTTCATTAGTGATACACTCTCTATCTATATAAGTCTAAGGCATTATGTATTTATAGCTACAACCATTCATTTATTATTATTATTATTATTTTGCTTTGCTAATTACCTCTTAGGACCTTCGGAATTTCATTTTCCCTCAAAGTAGATGTAGCTCATACCAGGCGATTCTTTTCTGGCATTGCCATTTCAGATGTGTATGGAAAGTCCAGCACTTCAAAATATTATTATGATTATTTAGAGATATGTTTTGGCTGGAGGGCCAGCATTTCTCATCATCTAGGTGCATTTACTAGGAATTTCCTTTAGCAAAGCTACCCAGAGGTTAATAACAGACTTAATTTATTTTTGTTATAATCTATAATAGCATACTGCCTTCTTCATCATTTTATATCTTTATTTAGCAAACCTGAAAGGCTCTCTGCTGAGATGGCACATCCTTCACAAACCAATTTTGTTAATTAATTAAATCTGACTGTATAAGTGTCAATTATTTATTTAAGAACTATTTTGCTTCCCACACTCATTATATACAAATGATTTTAAATGTATTAGTGTTTTAAATGCCCATCTTTCATGTCTTGTAATATATATATATATATATTGTAACCGTAAATTGCCGATGTCCAGCTAATGGCCATCGAAGGCCCTAAATTGTAACCATTTGATTGTGTGGTCCCAACTACATAACGTAAGTGCACTGAGAATCGTAACCTTGATCACTGATCAACTCTCACTCAATTATTGTCAGCTATTAAGAGCTGTTACCAAAAAAACATATCATGCTATCTATTTAATGCACCAAAGACCACAATCAACATCTGGAGCAACTTACCATAGACCAAACTAATGATCTAATATAAACTTTTTACAATTTATTTGATCGCAGCCAGGGTATACCGCGAAGACCTATCATAATATTATTATAAAACACATTAAACAAATTATAAGTGCAATGTTATTATTTTCAAACCTTAATTTGCGATTTTTATGGTATGCGACCCTATGGCCGACCATGTACAAGATGGCATAATTTGTGGAATTACATAAGATTATGAAATTTTAAACCATCTATATGATTTCTAATACAGATGCTAGTCTAGGTAAAGCTTTGCAATAAATAAACATAAATACTTGGGTTCTTTTTTTATAGTTTACTATATTATTGAGACTCTTATTATACTGATAAATGACAATTTAAAAACGTTAAGTAAATATATTTCATCATATCATTATTTGGTAAATCTGTTCACAAGTTTAATAATTAATTTGTATTTTATACTAGAATCAACTACGCAAAACCACAATGATGGAAAAGGTAAATGGGATTTTATTGTACCTTACTCATCATAAACTACCAAAGACGAAAAGCATCCAAATGTTTTCTCAAAAAATATTTATAAACTCTTATATCATGTTGACGATAATATGTAATTCAATGTATGCTCTTCAATGTATGCTCTATCCAAAGTTTATGATTTCTGATGTTATGAATGACACATAGCAACGGCAAAGTAAGTTTAATTATAAATCAACGTTTATTTACAAATTTATGAAAAATAAGTGATTAATTTCAATATTCTAAATAAAACATAAATAAACAAATCAAATAAATAAATTATAATTCAATCGACTTTCTTCAATACATCTCATAGGTACAGTATTTAAAAACCTAATCATACCTTATTTCAATCTAATATAATGAATATTGAGGAATTTATAATAAATTCAGCATCAATTCATGAAATATTGAACGTCATTTCCAGATTCAATAAATCCCTACTGTACACCTATAATAATATAATAAATAATATGATGTCTGTATGATTTAGCTATAATGTAATCATTAATTAAAGTGACAATTTAAACTTACATTCCGGTAAATAATAATCAACCAACAGTTAATTATTATGAAGTACTTGAATAGAATGTCCTGCTACCATTTAATAATCTAACCGATAAATTATGCTTACAAATGAAGAAGATGATTTAGCAGATTAACTAAAATACTTTGCCCAACTTATATCTGTGAAGCAAAACATATTCCTGTGGATGCATTCATCTACACGTAGGAATTAAATAATACTAAACGTTTTGTGTATTTAAACACCATCATAAAGTAATACGTATAATCACACAATTCCGCAGATTAACCACCAGCGCAGGAATGTGTGTAAAATACAAAAATGGCAATTAAAATAATCTGCGGATTAACCACCAGCACAGATTAAAGCCCTTTAACATTCTAAAACAACATTATTATTTACTTCACATTAAAGTGCAAAATCATCCTCCTCAGTTCTTCTGACTATTCAGAATACACTAACACTTTAGCAAATGTGGGTTCTTGCTTAGTAAAATGTTACACTAATCAGGACAACTAATGTACTACTTATCTTGCTTAAAATAAACATGTGTAATATAATATAAGTAATAGGAATATAAATCTGGAAAGACTCACAAAATATCTCACAAAGATTGATACATCTCATGAATTCATTTAGTACTTTTAAGCTTTTCCGCAAGTGCTATTCTCTTGAATAAATATTTTATTCAACCCTTATTAATTTAAACCTAACAAAATATAACTTATGAACTTCATATGCGAGTTCATATAACGATAAAATTAAATTAATGTATTATTCATTAAATATATAAAATTTAACGGTGTGTGTGTGATAAAACTAAATGTAAAGCATTTTATAGTTCAATACATGAATTTTAGCAGATGTGTGTATCACAAAATTGGATTGTATAGCATTTTATAATTCCTAATGTGATCCATGGAATCCATGTACGATGTGTAGAATAATAAGTATACGAGGTAATAGCTATAACTGTAGTTAAATTCCATACATGCAATTCTATCCATTTGATTAGTTATTAAAAGCAATATTAGATTAACGATTTTGCGTGGCTTCCCAAACATGAAACAATTTTAAAACATGATACGCAGAATTTAAATGAAAATGTTTTTCATAAAGTTATTAATCTCTACATTTCTCTATCAAAAATGTTCCAAGTTTATCACATCCATGCAAGTATTTATTTATCCACGCGTTAATCCAGGAATCCCAATTACAGCAATTAATTTATTCATTTCAAACCGACGATACAATTATAAAATAGCTTTGATTAATTATTTGAAGAATGTTTATTATCCAAATGTTAAACAAATTAACTAGTAAATATTACTGGCATTGTAAAATTAAATATCAATCAATATTATATTTTATTAGAATTAAAAACGGAAATATTACAATATTTTGATAGCTTTAACATTTTACTTTAACTTAAAATTCTTCTTTTTTTAAAAACGAATTTTCATATTCATAAAACTTCTGTAATTAAAATACTTATTTAATTTTTCCAAATTGTAGAATAATAAATATTTCAAAACATACCAAAATCTTGTATTTAATTCTTTCAAACTTAAACTGGGAAGCTCCGACATTTCAAAAATGTAATATTGGAAAATTTATTACTGGTGATTCGATCCACTTGGCCAGCCAACTTGAACAGACTTTTAAATTTAGCAATTCATCTTATAATTGATTACCACTATGTTATATTTATGTTTATAGCAAATTTTGTGGTAATCCGTTTACTTATTAACTATTTTAAAATAAGCTTATCAAATTTACACCATTTGCCTTTTACCATTTTCTTTTCTTTTCTTCCTCCAAAAGCAAATATCAGACAATCTTCCCTTAAATTCACGCTCTTTTCTTTTATTACATTGAGACGCATACGTAATTACTGTATTTATTTTTAATAATTAATTTTAACTGAATAAATGGTTCTGTAAATTTAATAGAAATAATTTTTAAGATCATTTTAAACAAATAAAACAAAATATTATTTTTAATAATATTTTACCAGATTTTTATATGTTGTCAAATTTTTAAAAAGTTAAACATTTTGATATGAGTTAGCATATGGGAAGAAGCAAACTTAAATTTATTAAAATACTATAAGAGAGTAATCTGTTCAAAGTGCAGCTCAAGCCAATCAAATCACAAAAGAAGAAAGAGAAATTTTTATATTAGTTACATCAATTAATATATTTTATACTAAAATATATGGTTACAATATATATATATATATATATATATATATATATATATATAATATACAAACCATTATACAATTACAAATATCCAGTAACGCCCTCTGTTTAAAGATCTATATCTCAATAATAGCAAACCTTAAAATGGTATCATTTTAAGGTTTGCTATTATTGAGATATAGATCTTTAAACAGAGGGCGTTACTGGATATTTGTAATTGTATAATGGTTTGTATATTTTCTATAATTATTTCAGTTAGTGTTAACAGTAACTTTCTTTTCATATATATATATATATATATATAACAGATTTATTTGTAATATCTTTAAGAGGGCTAATAATATTTTATTGTTGATTGGTTTTGGCAATTAACTTTTACATTGTTTGTCAAAGCCGCATCAAAACGAATTAAATAAAAATAACCAAGTTGTATAAACAAAGACTACTTATTTTGTATTAAATTCCTTAATAAATTCCTATAATATTGTTATTCTAAATAAGCTTAGTTTGTGATCACTCCCAATCTCTAAGGTTAATTACTCTATTTGTTTATAATATTTCTTTGATGTAAATTCACTTCTTTGTAATGCCGCCATCAAGAATTATCATTATGACAGTTCAAACCATTAGTAATCGACATCCAATCACCTCTGTACTGTTCAGCAATTCACTAAATCAAATTTCTTATATAAACCATTATTATTTTGAGTCTCTTTGTGAACCATGACCTCCAACTGGGACGGAATAAAAACAAGCACTGCTAGTGTCATCACAAACATTATCCATTAGTCAGAGAGGCAATAGTTTGGGCAAATAGGTTAGGATTCATTTTTGTCCTGACATATGTATCTTGTGCATGGTTGGATTCAAGGTACTTTTGCTTGGATTATTAGTCTTGTTGAATGAATACACGATTTTGACGGGCACAGAGGCTGCATTTTTTTTTCAAAACCTACCCCAAATCCAAAATTAAACCAGACCAGCATAAAAATAATATTAAAACACAACCTAAGATTTCACTGCTACAAGCAGACTTCTCAAGTGTAAAGAACTACAAAAACTACACAATATATATAATATTAAAAACTACCCACAAATCCATTCACTTCCCATCCACCCTTAATATTAAAAGAACTCTTAAATAAGTTAATTGCTTCAGAATAATAAATTTTCAATAATAAAGACTCTTTAATTCTTCTTTTGATTTCATTTCTCTCAAAGAAGACGATCTTAGCTTCATCAAAATCAATAGTGTGGCCTGTATCTTTTTCATGGACATACAAAGCAGAACTAAGATATCTATTTTTAACTCTACTTTTATGAACCTTTATTCTTTCATTTAAACTCAAATTACTCTGACCTATGTAAACCTTCTTACAAAATAAACAAGAAATAAAATATACTACACCAGGAATAGTCTTTCTATCAAAAACTTCTTTTAATAATTTTAAAATGGAAAGTAATTGGGTATTTGGAAGTTTAGATAGTGAAAATATGTATCAGTCTGTTATTAGGTTAAGCAGTATTGGTGTTCTTTTGTCTGTATTGATTAAGAAAAGTTGTATTATCAATTTTTTAAAATGGATAATACAACTTCTTTATCAAAAAATAAAATTAAGGTAATTAAAGATTTGCTTTTGTTATTGGAAGATTCTATGTATTTTACTTATAAAGGTAATTTTTATAAGATTAAGGGAGGGTGGATAATAGGTTATATTATTTCTCCTTTAGTATGTTCAGTTTATATTAGTTTTATGGAAGAGGAAATTATTATTAAAAAGAATTGTTTATATGTAAAATTATTTGTCAGATATGTTGATGATTGTTTATTTGTAGTTGAGAATGGTAAATTGAAGGAATTTGTAAATGAGTTTAATTGTTTTGATCCTTCTATAAAATTTGTGTTAGAAAGAGGGGGGTTAGATTTTGATAAGTTAAAATTTTTAGATCTTTTGGTGATTAGAAATGTAGAAACTAATTGTTTATTGTGCAGTCATTTAGTTA
Organism: Epiperipatus broadwayi; assembly: GCA_028023455.1. Lineage (NCBI taxonomy): Eukaryota > Metazoa > Onychophora > Udeonychophora > Euonychophora > Peripatidae > Epiperipatus > Epiperipatus broadwayi. The sequence goes on from JAQFVV010014527.1 coordinate 30,911, forward strand.
AAAGTAAAGAATTAAGATCTATAATTAAACCTGATATCTATCAGTCTGTATCTCATAAAGTAGCTGCTTTAAGGAATTATTGTCATAGGAATATTAAATTAAATAATTCTAGTAGGGTAACTTTGTCTCAGAAATATCACTTTTATAAAGATTACTTGAGTGTTGGATACTCTGATAAATTTGTTAAAAGTATTTTGTTTCAGAAATATCACTTTTATAAAGATTACTTGAGTGTTGGATACTCTGATAAATTTGTTAAAAGTATTTTATTTAATAGTAATAATTGTAAGGATGTAAAGGTTAAATTGTCTTCTTATAAAATTGTGTATAGAAATAGTAAATTGTTTGGAAATAAGAAAATTGCTTGGAAAAGGGGTGTTAACTTGAATAATTTATTAAATAATACAAAAGAAGTTTTTGATAGAAAGACTATTCTTGGTGTACTATATTTTATTCCTTGTTTATTTTGTAAGAAGGTTTACATAGGTCAGAGTAGTTTGAGTTTAAATGAAAGAATAAAGGTTCATAAAAGTAGAGTTAAAAATAGATATCTTAGTTCTGCTTTGTATGTCCATGAAAAAGATACAGGCCACACTATTGATTTTGATGAAGCTAAGGTTGTCTTCTTTGAGAGAAATGAAATCAAAAGAAGAATTAAAAAGAGTCTTTATTATTGAAAATTTATTATTCTGAAGCAATTAACTTATTTAAGAGTTCTTTTAATATTAAGGGTGGATGGGAAGTGAATGGATTTGTGGGTAGTTTTAATATTATATATATTGTGTAGTTTTTGTAGTTCTTTACACTTGAGAAGTCTGCTTGTAGCAGTGAAACCTTAGGTTGTGTTTTAATATTATTTTTATGCTAGTCTGGTTTAATTTTGGATTTGGGGTAGTTTTGATTTTATATTGAGTAGTTTAGCTTTATTCTTGTAATGTTTATATATATATTATAACGATCGAAATGAAAGTGAGAGATCGCATCGCACCGCACCGCACTACCAAAGGGCGCCATCTAGGCATTTGAGCCTAGAAAAATTTATAAAGTAGGCAGATACGCGCTGTTAGGATTCCACTTTATTTACATATTTAGATCGTTAGCCCATTGTCACTAGCTCAGTGGAGTAGCAGAGATAACAAAATATAAATTTTATATCTTAAATATAAAAGTATAAAAGCCACTGCCAGAAATTAACACATAAAAATATTTATTTACGCACATATAAAATAATATTTAAATTGAGGAATAAATTTAACGTTTATAATTTTATATTGATCTTTAATTCTAAATTTAAGTAGATTGCAAATAATGAGTTTACTATTTATTTAGAGGGTCGAGTATGAATGGATTACATAGGTCTGCATTTGAAAGGAAAATATTCTTCCCTGATTTAACCTTAGGCAACAAATTTCGCAATCAACTGGCGCCAATCCATCTGATACATTCATGTATTCAATGTAGCATGATACAACAACACAAAATACTATATTGTCAGGAATGTACATCTGAACAATAAGTAGAAATAGAGAAGATATTGACTCTCCACCAACAGGAATGTGACATCTGTTGGCAAGTAGATCAATAAACTAAAAACTCCATAGGAATGGACTGCGGTCTTCTGCCGACTTACAAACCCATCCATAGGCAAACAGAGGGTGTGTGGCGTATATCTATAATCCTGCCCGTAGTGGACCTCATACTACATCTACTAATTACATAAATATATCCAATCCATTGAACCAATTCAACTAGGAAATGAATAACCTAAGATTACCCTCCCTTAATACAACTTTACAAAACTATATAGCCATTCACGCCCGACTTAATTTTTAACATTTAGATACGTTCGCACAGATTTGTTTAAAAATGTTGGGTATAGATCGATTACATAGATTCCACGGTCAAAAACATTTCAAAATAAACATAAACGATCAAAATACAAAATTATGGATACCGACAATCGCAGAGGGAAACTTATAAGTAACCCAATAGTATTCACCATAAGATACTTGCGTTGTCACCAATAACTTAAAAGACATCCGAATAAATACATTTTAGATACTCACCATAAGGTATCAGTATTTATCGAATGTCTATATATTTTGATCAAATATGAAAACCAAAATATAATTAACTGTAAACGAATCCATGCAAGCGTCTATAAACAACTTAAATTTCATACATTTAAATAATCTTTACAATATAAAAAAAAAAATAGAAATGATGTTTATCAATCGGGAAACATATAATTTTAAACATTATTAATTTGTTTTAAAAAACTTAAAAGTCAGATAGAATTTCTTATTTTCAGTTATTAATTACTTGCAATTTTAGGAAAGTTCTTATTAGATAGACACAATAGTTCATACTTTACGGATTTAATAGATTGAGAAGTCCATCTTCGTGATCACTTTCGTAGATTTTGTCCTTTGAAATGAAACTGCGACTTGCCATGCATTTGGTCAGGAACTGTCATCCAGAGGCCTCAACTGGTTGTCCGGAAAATTAAATTTATTGCAGACTTCCACATCGTGAAAATCTGCAATATAGCTAGTTATAACGATCTATTCATAGTCAGCTCTCAGATAAAAATTTTAATAATCATTTGGCTTTTATATTTTTCTTAGCCTCTTATCATTTGATCATAGGATTCAATCGGCAATACGTCACTAATCCTCTGGTGTTTCAGTTATGGTCCGTGCTGAATTTCTGGTGTTCGCATTGGTCATTTAATTTCTTTGTACTCACTTATCTAACGTTTCATCTGACTTTTTAATTAAACAGCTTTTAGATAATTAATAAACAATCATTTCCATTTATAGATTACAGGAATTAATTAATACCTGTTTTTATTTTAAGTTACGTTATTTTTTTTTATTAAAATATTTTTATATTTCAATCTTGTATTTTTTTATTTAAAAAAATACGTTCAAATACTTTTTTTTTTTTATGAAAAAAAAAATATTTTTAAAGTTTAGCATCTGTGCAAATGTATACGTTTAACAATATTTTAATTTTAGCGTTTAGTTTTTTCCTTTTATTTGCGAACTTTAGGTTTTTATTTTAAATTAATGTAACGACATATTTATATATCGTTACA